>JAINUV010001067.1:0-145377 GCA_020205505.1 Panax japonicus
ACTCTCAAATCCCAGGTTCTAAAAACCTTATAGCTTTTCTCATTACAAATAATGATAATTACATTATTCTTTACATCTTGCACGAGTGACTTTTATCCGCCACCAAGGATACATAATCGTTCATTAAACTATTCTATAGTTTAATTCTCATCTTTCTATATTACAAGTCTTCACTTGATCTTCTCGCTCATTCACATTCTAAATGACACTTCATCTGGATACCGACAGCTTGATCTATACGAGATCATTAAGTTCTTCTAACATCGTTCGCTGAAAATGTTTTACATTTAAAGCAAGTGTGAGCATTCAATTGCCCAACAAGTCTTAACAGTTGAACAAACAACTTTAAGAGTTTAACATTCCTTTGAAAGTTCGATAACCGAACAAAAGTTATGAAACAGCTTGAACAATAGGAATAATCTTGATTCCTATCATTTTAAAACATTAGTCACATTCACTTTGAAATACTTTCATTCTCTACTATCTTTCATACACATTCTGTCTGGCTAGAATCAATAGCACAGACTTACTATAACGGTTCAATATATAAATAGAACATTCTCTTATTGAACAGTTCAATCATAGAACAGTTCATATCATAGAAAACACCGAAGTGTTCACATTCTGGCACAGGGCCTCATACGTTCTACCACCTTGCACAAATATCGCACATTCGCACATAGACAGAACTTCTCAAGTTCAACATCTGAGAATTTTAAGAAACTAGCATTCATTTAAAATATGAATGAAGTTAGGAAACTTGCCTTACACACAGCCACAGCTTACCCTGAACTGCTCATTCCATTCCCTATAACACATAAGGAAATAACACATACACCAATTAGTCATATACTTGACTTAGGTATTGGTTTACTTAACTTTACTTCTTAAGGTTTGCGTTCTTGCAATCTAAGTTTACGCTACCAACTTTCATTACCATTCTACGGCTTCATGACATACGAAGATGTCTTACTCAAAACGTTCATCATCTTTGATGATTAACATTCTTATCTTCTTCTTATAACTCTTCTAGGACTCAGCACACATCGCTTCTCTACTAGTAGTCCATATGGTACTCTGAGTGGTTTCCCACAAACAACTAACAAACAAGTTCCCGTCTCGTCTACACTGCCCAAACAGTGAGTTAGATCGGTTGCCAGTTTCGTATATACCTTCGCTCTCTGAAGGAATTGTTTAGCTCAGCTCCCATATGTCAACCATCAAAGGTTACAATTGTACCACAACCTATCTTATCTTAACTTTATACGAACTATTAAATATAATGTCCGTTAAGTCATTTCTTATTCCTTATGGCTTTTTGACAATTAAATGTCATACCTCATGATTCATTCTTCTCCGACTCACATTCGGCTTTCATTAATCTTATTACCATTCAATACGGCTTTCTTGATACCATTCATATCTTACTTACTACTTCATCAACGTCTAAGTCATACAACTAGGGTATACTTAGACGTTCATCCAACGTGAATACGATTCACAAGGATCGTTTACGTAGTCAACTTCACGTTGCTCGTCTCTTAATCTCTCATTCAACCTTTACTCAAGGTTTAATCGCTTTCCAATCGTTATCCATCCCATGAACCCCATGTTCATTATTCTTCTTATGTCGAAGCCATACTGATCGTTGTATGCTAAGACCGATCATTCATTGCAACAACATTACGTTCACTGCGTCTATACGCTTTAACATTCATCTCTCATTACCATGTCATAACATCGAAATGTTATACATACTATCGTCCATCAACGTCTAAGGAATCACCATCATAGCAATCCCTCACGTTCGATTCATGCGACTACGGTCCCCGGCTATCGGTCCGTAACCCGTAATTACTTCTTTAATCTCGTTTAATCTTTTCGTTCAACCTTCATTAAAGGTTTAAAACACTCGATTAAGTGCTACATTAGTTGAACTACATGTTCGTATCTCTTTCTTGCACATTCCCCAACAGTTGAGCATTTAAAAGCTCATTACTGGCTTTTTCCCTATACCGGCGCTGCGGCGCCGGTCCCCTTTACAACTCTCGCGCTACGGCGCCACTCTCTACACTAAGACTCTCGCTGCGGCGCGAGTTAGCAGTGTCTGGCTTTTCGGCCTTGCGCTGCAGTGCCACCTTACAAGGCATGGTTGGCGCCACAACGCCAAGTCCTTCTTCTCGAAATTTTTTTCTAAGTGTTAACTTCATTTTGAGACGCTTACTTTCTGATCTCATAACTTCTTCGTTATAACTCAGAACGAGGTTGTTCCAAAGCCATTTTCTTACTTATCTTACGTACTTTGATTACGCATGGATAGAACATTGTTCTGAATCCATTAACATACCATTAAATTGTCTAAATCTTCGCCCTTCGTTCATTTTAATGTTTTTAACGTTCTTCGTTCGTTCGTCCGTAATTCGGTCATCCAAATTCGGAACTCGTTCATTCTTGAGTCTATGACTCACGTTTTATACATTCTCTTACATTCTTATGAAACCCTACATGTTCAGGTTCGTTTACTAACTTTCAAATTCTCAATCTTCTTTTACGAATTTTTCTCCATAAATTCGTTATAGCTCAATTCTAATCCGTTCTTCAAGAATGTTTCCAACGTTCCTAACCAAGAAATAAGCATCTAACTTATACACGATTGTTTTAAACTTGTCCATCAACAACAATTACACTACGATGGTTTTAAATTTGTCCATCAACAACGTTCTTCGCGTGTTCTTCGCGTTCTTCGTGTTCTTCGTTCGTTATTCATTTTTAATCGATATTTTGATTACGATTTCACTTTTTCTTGGAATTTGATTTTATAGAACATCATTCCTTACTTATTTGACCTACTCATTCGTAAGATTCATTCGGATCGCTCAAAATCCTTACGAATCTTATACTTCCTTAAGAAATTTATAAACTAAATTTCTAATTCTTATTTCTTCGTTTTCTCATGAATTCAACTTAATGAATTCATTATTAACATTATCTACTTCTTATCTTCATTAAGTTATGTATTGAACATATTAAACTTAAAGAAAATTAGAAGAAACTAGGATTCGGATTACCGTTCATCCTTAAATTACTTCCGTTAGACAAAATTTGCTCACGAGCCAACTTTTCCTCTTTCTTCTCCCTTTCATCTTCCATCCGAACTCTCTCTTTCTCTCTCAAATGATAGGATTTTCAAAATCCCATTCAAATGAGATTAAGCTTCCTATTTATAGATTTTCAAGGCTAGGGGTATTTTAGTCTTTTCACACCCTAACCTCCTTACTATTCATTACTTAAGGACTAAGTTAACTTAGTCCTCAAGTTTACTTAGCCCTTAAGTTTTTTAGTTCCGTCTTTCGGGTTTCGTTCGACAGTTTTAAAAACTGCGATTCTCGGAATCTAAATATTTTTGGATATTTCATCTTTCCTTTACCGATTAACTTTTACGTATTCTTCGGATTTCTCAAAAACTGAAAAACACTTTTTGACGTTAAGCGTTTTCCTTCACGTTTTCTCCTAACGTAGCTAAACGAGTGAAAAGTACATAACAATACTTTTCGTCGTTTTTATTTTATCCGATTTCTGCACATTTTTTGAGAAAAACTTTTATCGGCTTACTTAACATTTCACGATATATTATCGGCAAATCTTTTGACGGAATGTCATTTCGACATACCGAACTCTTAGAAATGCTTAGGTTATTCAAACCCTAACCCTTAGATTTCGTCAGGTGAATAGTGCTTATTTCGTCTTTTTCCCCAAAAATATTTTGTTCCCAGAAAAATTTCATTTTTGTATTAAAAATTCTTACTCGTTTAGTCTAGTTCATAGCCAGAATCCTCCCGATTAATAATCATTCTAAGTTATAGAACAATTAATAAACACATAACACATAATAGTATTAATAAAAATTCATTTTATTAATAACTAATTCTTTAAATCTTAATTTCTGGACAATCTAGATTTTCGGGTTGTCACAGATACTGTTTAAATAGGTTATAGTACATTGAAAAATGGCTATGTCTATATTAGTGCTCTTGACTACTTTTCTGTGATATGTAAACAATCTTGCATGACGGTGGTAATTAGATGAAGTATTAAATGAAGTTAGGATCCCATTATTTCCAGATTTGATTCATTACCTAATTATTCTTGTTTTAGTCGTTATTTGCAATTAGAGTAATTCACAATTATAATCATTAGTTTAACCATATAAATATAGTGATTCAATTGATGCATAGTGGTTTAAATTAGATAACTTTCTCTGTGAGATCGATACTCTACTTACTCTGTATTACTTGTTGACACATGTATGCTTGCATGAGTTAGAGCTCTTTTGTTAGAACTAAAAAAAGAGGCAACAAAGATCAAGCAAATAACTGAGGATAATTCCTCATCATAACGCTTTCAAGTTCCCACATAGCTTCCTCAGCATTGGGGTTCCTCAAGACTACCTTAACATAATGTATCACTTTATTCCTCCGTACTTGATCTTTTATGTCAACAATTCGAACAGGGACATCTTCATATGACAAATCTTTCTCAAATTCTAAGGGCTTATATTCTATAACATGTTTATAATCAGGCTTATATGGCCTTAGTACTAATACATGGAAAATATTATGAATATGCTCCAACTCTGAAGGTAAAGATATCTCGTACGCCACTTCACCAACTCGTCGAAGCACTTCGAAAGGTCCTATAAATCTAGGGTTCAATTTTCCTTTCTTGACAAATCGAATTTTCCCCTTCTAGGGAGACACTTTCAAGAAAACATAACTACCGACAACAAATTCTTGATTTTGTCGATGTTAATCAGAATATTTCTTCTATCTATCCTATGCAGCGATCAATCTCACTCGAATAACCTTGATGATCTCGACAGTCTTTTTTACCAATTCTAGACCCAACAACTGACGTTCACCTACCTCGTCCCAACATAATGGAGTTCTGCACTTCCTGCCATATAATGCTTCGTAAGGCGGCATGCCAATACTCGTGTGATAACTATTATTATAGACGAATTCCACCAATGGTAGATGGTCATCCCAATTTCCCTTGAAATCCATGATACATGCTCTGAGCATATCTTCTAGTGTTTGGATGGTTCTCTCACTCTGTCCGTCAATTTGAGGATGGTACGTTGTGCTCATTCTCAGCTGTATCCCCAAGCACTCTTGTAGTTGTTTCCATAAATTAGATGTGAAATGTGAATCTCTGTCTGATACAAATGGACACAGGTACACCGTATCTCAACACAATCTCTTTCACGTACATTTTTTCTAACCGATCTAAGGTAAATTAAAGCTTGATTGGCAAAAAGTGTGCCAACTTTGTCAATCGATCGACAATCACCCAAATGGCATCGTACCCATGTTGGGTCGTTGGAAGACCTACCACAAAATCCATTGTGATATGCTCCCATTTCCATTCTGGTATCTCCAATGGTTGTAATAATCCGCTTGGCCTTTGATGTTCAAATTTGACTTTCTGACATGTTAAACATTTTTCCACGCATTTAGCCACATCCCTCTTCATATTCGGCCACCAAAAATGATGTTTAAGATCTTGGTACATCTTTGTACTCCCAGGGTGAATTGAATATCTTGAATTGTGAGCTTCACTCAGAATTTCCTCCTTAACTTTTGGTACTTGCGGAACCCAAATTCTCCCTTCGAATCAAAGTAAACCTTCTGAATCGATTTTGAATTTGTTTTCCTCACCTACAGATATTTTCTGTTTTAACTTTTCGTAGTCTCCATCCTGAAGTTGTGCATTTTTTACCTTTTCCACCAACGTGGAACTGTTACCTATCTGGAACAACTTTTCATCGGATTCTGTCGAATATTTAATTTCCAACTCCATCTTAGCCATTTCTGACACTAGCTTCTCTTGAACAGTCAACAACATTAACTTCTCTCGTCCCTTCCTACTTAGAGCATCACCGACAAAATTGCTTTTCTGGGATGATAGAAAATCTCACAGTCATAATCTTTGATCAGCTCCAACCATCTTCTTTGTCTCATATTCAAATCTTTTTCTGTAAAGATATACTTCATACTTTTATGGTCAGTATATATCTCACACCGCTCTCCATAAAGATAATGTCTCCAAATTTTCAGGGCAAACACCACCGCCGTCAACTCCAAGTCATGAGTCGGATACCCTTTCTCAAAATCTTTCAACTGTCGAGATACATACGCAATAACTCTGCCATTCTGCATAAGCACACAACCTAGTCCTTTATGCGATGCGTTACTATACACCACAAAATTTCATGTATCATCAGGCAATAACAACACAGGTGCAGAGCTCAGCCTCTTCTTTAACTCTCGAAAACTTTCCTCACACTTCTCTGTCCAAACAAATTTAACCACCTTCCTAGTTAAATTCGTCAACGGAGTCGCGATCTTGGAAAAGTCTTAAATAAAATGCCTGCAGTAACTTGCCAATCCTAAGAAACTCCTTACTTCTGACGGTGTCTTCGACTGATCCTAGTTTATTATAGCTTCAACCTTTAATGGATATATCGAAATTCCATCTTTATCAATAACGTGCCTGAGAAACTGTACACGTTCCAACCAAAATTCACATTTTGAGAACTTAGCGTACAACTTTTCTTTTCTTAATGTCTCCAACGTCACTCCTAAGTGTTCCACATGTTCCTCTTTGGTTTTTGAATATACCAATATATCATCAATAAACACCACCACAAATTTGTCCAAAAATGGTTTAAACACCCTGTTCATGATATCCATAAACGCTGCAGGTGCGTTGGTTAAACCAAAAGACATAACCAAAAACTCGTAATGACCATACCGAGTTTTGAACGTTATTTTTGGTACATCCTCCGGCCTCACCTTCAATAGATGATAACCACTCCTCAGGTCTATCTTAGAGAAATGCCTCGCTCCCTTCAACTGATCAAACAGGTCATTGATTCTAGGCAATGGATACTTATTTTTAATCGTGACCTTATTAAATTCTCGATAATTAATGTAGAGCTGCATCGATCAGTCTTTCTTCTTAACAAACAACATCGGTGCTCCCTATGGCGACACACTCGGTTGAATATACTTCTTATTAAGCAATTCTTGCAATTGCACCATCAACTCTTTCACGAACTTGATTTGTCGATCAGGCGGAAGACCCGACAAATCATTTGGAAATACGTCTGCAAAAACTCTTATAATCAGTATCTCTTCTAACTTTGCACTCTTCTTCTGCGTATTGACTATGTAGGCTAGGTATCCTACACATCCTTGTCTCAACAACTTCTTGGCTTGCATCACCGTCAGACAACTTGCTTGTCGAGGTGACTTGCTGCCATAAAACACTACCTTTGACGGAGTCACAAGGTTAACACACTTCCTTTGGCAATCAATTACTGCTCCGTAATTGAATAATCAATCCATTCCTAATATAACATCATATTCACTAAGTCTAATTGGTATCAAGTCTACCATCAACTCGTGACCTTTTATAATCACTTTACAATTCCTATATATGTATCTGACAGGAATCACTTCCCTATTCACAATCTCTATACTTAAGGGAAATTAGAATTCTTCCTGAGGCAAATCTAAGTTCTGAGCAAATTCATCGGATATAATTGAACAAGTAGCACCCGAATTAAGTAGTACATAATCATTAATACCATTAATCGGAATGATACCTGACACCACATCCTTAGACTGTACAGGATCCTGCACGGTCATATTGAATGTTCTCGTAGTAGGTCTGCTTGACTGTGCTGGTCCAGTGATAGTCAATGCACCACCACCGTTGATGTTTCCTTTTCCACCATTTGCACTTCCCGCTAGCTTCTTAGGGCAATCACGAGCCATATGATCCTTCGAACCGCAGGTAAAACATGCTCCTTTCTTTGGACTAAAATAGTTCGGTGCAATGTGCCACTCCTGACCACAGTTGAAACACACTCACTTTCCCTTCAAACATACTCCAGTATGGTTCATTCCACACGTTGCACAAGCTTCAAACTTTTTCTTCTGCTGATTTCCTTGTTGTCCTCCCGCAGTCGAATTCTCGCTCCATTTCTTCTTCTGATTATTATTTCCAACTTTACTTCCACCTGCCTTATTCTCATTCTCATTTTTCCTCTTCTTCTATTCTAGATTGCACTTGGTCAAGGCATTGCTTCCACCTTCCACGATAATTTCCTTATCCAGTATAGCTGCAAATGTGTTCAGCTGGAACATTGAGACCTTGCTATACAGCCAGGGTTTCAATCCTTGTTCAAACCTTCTCGCTTTACGCTCATCAGTATTAACTTGGTAAGTGGTAAACCTTGCCAATTCGTTAAACTTCACAGCATATTTTGGCACCGTCATCGTTCCTTGCTTCAACTCCAAAAATTGCACTTCCAACTGATTCTGAGAACTCGCTAAAAATTACATTTCAAAGAACATCTCCTTTAATCTATCCCACGTTATCACTCCTTGTCCTCCACGTACCTTATTTTCCTGCCACCAGTAGCTAGCTTCAGACTTCAGCATGAACGTTGCGAATGCAGTCTTCTGATCCTCGTTAACTCTAGCTACGTCAAACACCTTCTCCATTTCCATGATCCAGGTTTGGGCTTCCACTGGATTCATAGACCCTTGAAACTCTGGCGGTCCAACCGCTTTGAATTCCTTGAAGGTCGTGACTTAAGCTTGTGGTTGATTTGCAAGTGCACCCGTCAACGGAGCTACCAACTGCTGAACCAGATTAGCGTTGGTCTCGTTGTTATTATTAGTAGACCCCTCATGAGGTGCTTGCAGTCGTGGTTTTCTTCTTCTAGGAGGCATTTTCTGTTAAAATATGCTCTTAATTAGTTCATTACTCAACTTTTTGGGTATTTGAAGTTTAACTTAAACATTCCAAGATTAAAGCCATAACTCCTAACATTTCAAATAAACTTTGATAGTTTATTCATTCATAATGTTTTAAAACATGTTAAAGATAGCATAACCGCTATAAACATTCACTTTCCTGAACTAGACAAGTTTCAGGATTATATACTCATACTATCCCTTTATTCGTCTCAAACTAAGGGATTCAAAATTTATTTATTCACATAATTAACCACATATTATCATCACTCCTTATTCTATCTAGGCATATTAAGACGTCGTAAGGCTTCTCGACGCTCTTCCTCCATGATACGATAAGCCGTTCTGCGATCCATCACGAACCTCGACGAATTCTCAAACTGAGGTGGATAATAAAAGATTCGATCTTGGGCCCTATGAATCGCAGAATTAAAAGCGTAATCCATCTCGTTCATCTTGGCCTTCTTCACTTGGACCTTAGCCTCAGCACGTGGTCTGCACGTTGAGTCGCCTTCATCCAAGAATCCTCTGCTCTTGCACGCTTAGCTGTTCCTCCTTGAATTCATCTTTTAATTTCTCCATGTCAGTCGTCATCTTTTTGTTTACTGCCAACAGGTCTTCATGCTAACCCTTGGTATGAACTAGGTCCCACTCCGAGTTTCCATGATGTGAGTCGAGTTCCTGAATCTCCACGTCCTTCTGCTCCATTGAAGCGTGATGCATTTTGACCATCTCCTTCAGCTCCTCAACCTTGTCCTGTAGTTCTATGTTACGGTCATACAGAGCATCATACATCTCCGCTGATATGGAGTTTGGTGGAAACTCTATAGGATCCTCTTCCTCATCATCCTCTTCTATCTCCTCCGAACTATCCTCCTCGGGATTGGGCACAGGCTCATCCTCCTAGATCAACTGCTCCCGCACTACCTGAATATCTCGGGGTTCGTCGTCTCTAGGTACCTGAGGTATCGCTTCCCTAGTTGGACTGGATCCTTCTTCGTTAGAACTCCTGACAACAAATTATTTTAGGTTTTTACTTAACATTTTTGATACTCGCGAGCACATAAGTTATTAACACATAGCACATAATGTCTTTTATTATTTAACTTCAATGGATGCCTTGATCCACACCTTAAAACTCGATAAGAGTTGGACACCTCTATGTTCTCTGTTTCCTTAAAGGTTACTTCCTAAGGTTTCCCCACCTAAGGTTCATAACCTAAAGCTTTGATACCAACCTGTGACACCCCCAAATCCAGGTACTCTATTTCCACAGGATTTGGTATTCACTATCCAAAACATTACATCTAACTACCCATCATAAAGGATAAAGATATAATTTAAATAACTTAAACAATAATCCTTCCCATTAAAGGGTTATATTATAATCTCAAATTAAATCCTAGGTAATCTAACCTTAAATTTATTACATCAGTTTGCAGAATACATCATATATTAAAACAAGTCTTTAACATAATTTATTAAAATAAAAACTCTCATAAGTCTTCAATACTTGGACATCTTGCCCTTTCCTTTGCTAGTAGATGGCTCATCGACTTTCTCTACTTTAGTTGTATTGTTAAATTCAAGAGTGAGCAAACAATTCCTCACTGATATAGGAAGTAGGAATGATAACAACATGAGAATGAACAACGAATGCTGAATTATAATGAACTTGTTCTACGAATCAAAATAGAAAACAAATTCGAAATCAATATCTAAGGGTCTTAAGACCACGAACTATGTCTCCAATATTTAGGTATTATTACCTCAACCTCAATAGTCATTTAGACTATACAGGCCCTTCTTAACGTACTTAGGGGGATCAACCCTTTGTACCATATATTGTGCACAAACATCTAAACATTACACATACAAAATCCCCTATGCTATGGTTGTTCGTCTCAGCTTGAATTTAGAATTTCCGCACTAAAGAAAGTTTAGCTCGGAACTAACTTATTAGTGTTTCTAGAATTTTAGAACACTATTCGATTGTAGATTAATTCAATCAATAAAGGTTTGCTTACTACTTGAAGGTTTAATACAACAATAAATCTTTGAATAAGGAAAGTCAAAGGTTGAATAACAACAATGTATAATTGAGTAAACATGATATACATGCAAAGTGCTATATTCAGAAGAGTTAGAACGATCTCCTTTGAATCAATGTATTAGAACAATATACGCTTCGAATAATAATAAGGAAAGTAATACTCGCTCGATGTAACGAATTAGGTTACAAGAGCTTGTACAATCATACACAAGATAGAATCAATAGGCTTGCTGAACTTTAACATAGAATTTAGGAACTTATACAATCATAATCTAGGAATAAAAATCTTGCACAAGTATAACATAACAACGATAGGTAAACCTTGCTGAATAATAAGGTAGCATAGGTTAGGGAACTTGCCTTGTATGTAAGCTATACAAGTATAATAATGTTCGTAAATTACCCTACACATATCATTGAAATCGCAATAAGAATTAGTTGTATTAATATTAGCTATATGGGTTTAACCCACCATTTAAATCATAACTTTAACCTAATGTCTAATCATGTTGGTTAACATCCTTAACGAATCCGGAATCTCACTACAAACTAACATAAACCCTATCATTTATTTTTTTAACTTTTAAAAACATCATATTTGGTTCATCGCATAACTTACCAATTCATAATCTATAGTTTCAACGTTGTAATTACAACATGTTGTTATATCTTATAACACATTTTAGGTTCCTCTATACTCATCAAATGAGTTAGGTTAACAATTTTCAAGCTATGTTGTTAACAGCTTAGCACTGGGTCTGATTGACCACTGGCGCGACCGTGCCAGTTTTTACACTGGTTACAGTGCGCCCGCGCGGCAGCAGCGCACCCGCGCCACGATATAGCGCGCCCGCATGACAGTAGCGTGCCCACAGCACGATACAACATGCCCGCACGACAACAGCGCGCCCGCGCGATGCATCAGTTTCAGTTTTTTGCAGAACGCGAACTTAAACTTTTTTATAGGCCAAAAATCCCAATTCTACAGAAATTCACCAAACTACAACATCTAAAACTTTGTAATATTATAGTTACACATGCTAAACATCATTATATATACAAAATATTATATATACATCATTTTGAGGAATCAAAACAATAATTTTTCCAAATTTCTTCGATTTTTACACTTTTAACGAATATGATTGCCACAAATTCGTTTCTTAATCATTTGACACGATTCGAATTACGCTGCTTTTATTTCTTAGCAAACAAACATATTCTAACATCAAATTGCAGATTCTAACTCTCATTACGCATGAAATTTTGTACTTTCTAAGCCATATTATATGAACATAAACACTGTGATTTATTTTTCTTACTACAAACCCATTTACAAGAATTTTAATAATCAAACCACACTCATAGACGATGATGAACATATTATATACCTTACATACATATATATGTATCAATCCACGAGATTTAGAATTTTTACAGAAAATAATCCTTGAAAACTCAAAGCATGAACAATAGGAGTGGAGTATACCTTTAATCCTTGATTATTGAAGCAATTGATATAGAATGGCTTCAATTCCTTCCCCTTCCACAGTAATGCCCTCAATCCCTTAACAATTCTCTTTATGTTTTTTCCCCTTTCTCACCAACTCTCTATTCTTAGTTTAGCCTTAGGCAAAGAAATAAGACGCGAAGTAATAAAATGGCCTCTCCTACGTACTCTTCCGTTAAAAATAATACGTTTGCGTCATTTGAATAAGCCAAAGGCCACAAGGCCTTGTTTGGCTAACCAAAAATTCTCCCAAACTAGATTATTTAAATAATATTTATATTATATAGTTTCATGTCACACCATTAATTTAGTTAATTAAATAACTTTAGCTTTAGCTAATTTAAATAACTTATAATAATAATAAAATTCTTATTATCAGTATACCTTATAATTAATAAATAATTATATATATAATTTAACTAATAAATTAGAAACATCACTTTGTTTAATTTATTTATTTCCTTTAAATTAAAAAATTAATTTATTTTAATTATTTTCTTAAATATCAAGCAATTGATTTAATTTAATTATTTTCTTAAATTAAATCCTTCAAATAAAATTATCATTACTCAATTTAATTAATCAATTTAGTTACTAAATTAATTCACCATAATTTATCAATTATTTATTTTCCTCAATAAATAAATTACTTAAAATATTTATTTAATTCAATAAATATTTAAATTAAATTACAAATTTCTCGATCATTATGGTAATTACTGTTTAATATTTTATTATATTTATTCAATAATTGCTACGTTGATATTTTATATTATTTTTGTTTCAATAATTGTCACTGCACATTATTTCTCATTATCAGATCAATAATTCATATCATCTGTGGCCTGTAATGCATAGATGGACTTGGTATGATTATGACTAAGAATTATTCGGTATAATCATGACCATATTATTACAAATGATGTGGTAAAAGTCTTCATTGGCCCTTAGTGCATTGATGGACAGTTGTTGGCATGATCATGACCATTGATGAATACACGAATATCCTTGGCTCGTAGTGCATGGATAATTTGTGGTCGTGATACTAAAGAATATCCTTGGCCGTAGTGCAGGGGTGATTCGATGATGTGGATTATTTATTAAGCTGAGTCTCAACGATAAAAGTGATAAAAAAAACCTTTTAAATCGTATAAGATAGTAGATTTTATGCTCTACTTGACTCTTCTAATGGATTGCTTGTTCCGCTGCAATTAAACTTGATGTTTGTTATATTTTATCAGTTTAACACTGTTGAAGGCTAACGATAAATTATTCTGCATTATCTTAGTCATAATATTTCTTACTAGGCTAGTTGAGCTCACCCTTTTTCTTTCATGGCTCTCTTCAAGAAATGAGAACGTAGCCAGGACTAGTCGGGGAACGGAGTGACAGTCCAGATGATAGTATTAATAGTCCTCACTATTCTATGAAATAGTGTGATAATAAATGTATTGAGGACTCCATTTGAGTTGAATACTGTCTATAAGACAATATTCTTATTAAAACTCTCAGTTTATGTTTCGTCGTATTTTACATGACAATTGTATTATTAAGTTTTATTTGAATTTTGTACCATGTATTTGGCGACTCAAGATGGGTGATGTATACCTGTTTTGGGTGCGTCACAATCCATGCACTACGAGCCAAGTATATTCATTATTATCACCAATGGTCATGATCATGCTAAACAACAATTCATCTTTGCACCCTTGGCCGAAGAGAACGTATGGTCATGATCATACCAACAACTGTCCATCAATGCACTACGGTTCAATGAGGACTTTTACCACATTATTTGTAACATTACAGGTCATAATTATACCGATACATAATTCCTGGTCATAATCATACCAATCAACAGTCCATCTATGCACTACGGGCCAAATAAGACTTTTATCACAATATAAGCATGAGGATGATGACAATGATATAAGCATTAATCAAACGAAATCAAGGATAATTATTAAAGACTTTAAATTTATCCAGAGTTTAAAATTGTCCAAATTATGAACATGATAACTTCTTTGTGGAGTAAAATTCAAGAATAATATTGTATCAAAATAATTTGGACAGAAAAGAAATCAATTTCTATCATGAATAGTACCCGAATGAATAGTACCTCGTGAATAGTACTTCATGAATAGTACCCCGTGAATAGTGCTGTAAGTATGAATAATACCGTATATATGAATAGTACCGTACGTATGATTAGTACCCATGAATAGTACTTCAGCACGAAAAGCTTAAAATTTAACAAGAATGTTCAGAAAAATATCCTTGTGAAACGATACTAGATGAATCACAAATTTCAAGGATATTATATTAATTTCAAGGAGTATAGAAGCAATACTTATAAACATGAGTGTATAATTAGGAATATGAAACGAAATAATATTACTTACATACTACAGAGTATGGAAGAAAATATTATTTCTTACGAATATTGAACAAAAATAATATCCCTTACAACTGTTGAACGAAAAATAATATTCTTTATGAATATTGAACGAAGATAATATTCCTTACGAATATTGAACAAAAATAATATTCCTTACGAATATTGAACGAAAATAAATTTTTTTATGAATACGAAAAATAATATCGTAAGCGGATATGAAATAAATAATACCCCTTACCTCAAAAAAAGAGCAATTCCGACTGGTATAGCAGAGATATTCTTGAAGAAAACTTATACTATTTTCTACAATCAAAGCTTCCTTAAATTTTAAAGAAATATGCTCAATATTATAAAAGAAGATTTCTCTGATTCTGGTGTGATTTTCAATTCTAAACTGAGCATCCTATTTATAGGAGAATAACAGGATACTATTTAGAAATTTCAATCACGAAAGCACAAAAGAAATCACGGGCGAACGAATTCGAATTTTTTTGATTTACTATGCTTCACTATGCAATACTATGCAAACAATAAAATATAATATACTCTATTTTGCATAAAAAAACAGAACTAATATATATATATATATATATATATATATATATATATATATATATATATATAACAAAGTTGAGATAACTTTCTCCCTATAATTTTGAAAAATAGGTAAGCGGGGGTCCAAATAATACGCCAAACTTACAATAAATACTTCATAAAAAATCCCCTCCATTTATCTTAATTCACTTGGCTTCACTAAACACATTTTTAATAACATTCATCATTAATATTATAACTCACAATATTAACAACAGATCATTCTCAGGAAATAGGGGGTTTCCGATTAGGATTTTTCCTTATTGGCGCGCAATTGGGTGACCAAACCCCTTTTCACGAAAAAACTTTCTAGACATAGTCAATAATACAAATAATAATATGAATAACTTTGTTGTCTAAATTATTAATTTAATAATATAAAATATTGTGAAAATGATACTGTGACTAATTGAATCAATAATGTGAGATACTATACAGAAATTACAATGGCAATAATTAAACAAATCTGAGTGACTTCTCACGTAAGCATCAATAATTAAGAAACTACAGAATACCGTGTGCTACTATGAAACCACGCGTATTATTGTACTTTTATCACCGAATATGTCAACTGTTAACCGTAAAACTCTCACCGTTATTTTTATAAACAGATATTTCTGTCGTTTTCTAACTTCGACAATAATTCCATTGTGGGGTCCACTAATGATTGTATCATCTTACGATATTCCCTGTTAAAAAGAATATTCCCCGACCAATCGAATATTTTATGACAACTTACTAAAAATTTGTAAATATTACCCACAACTATAACATTATATCAAAGCCACACCATAATATTCAAAATTATATTTAGAGAAAATTAATCTTTAATCATAAAAGTTAGGGTCTTATAACCTCCCCTTCTAATGAAATTTCATCCTCGAAATTGGTGCGCATACCTGGTATGTCGAAGAGGTGAGGATACTTTGATTTTATTTCGGATTCTAACTCCCAGGTCCTTTCCTCAATGTCGTGGTTTCTCCGCAAAACCTTGACTTAAGGTAACCTTGGAGCGTATAATATGTTCCTTCTTATCCAAGATTTTAACAGGTACCTCTTCATACGTTAAATCTTTCGCTATTTCGTCCGGTTCTAAATCAATAATGTGGTTCGGGTTGTCCACATATTTACATAACATCTATACGTAAAAAAAGTTATGAACACGCGACATACTTGGCTGTAAAGCGAGTTTATATGTCACAGTTCCTACTCGATCGAGAATTTTAAATAGACAATAAAATCGAGGGTTAAGATTTTCTCTCTTCGTCGATTCTTTCTTCTAGAATAACGCCTTTTTGCACCTTCTTCTTCACGTTCATAAGCTCTGATTCTGTAGCTTGAGCGACTTTAACTTTATCTGTGAGATTCCAAATTTTATGAAATGAAAGTATTCAATTTTCTTATAATTATTATTTTATTTAGTAAATGGTTAAATTAAGAAAGGGTTAAAGTTAAGGGTGATATTTGAAAATTTTACAAAGTAAGCAAGTTGTTATTCGTTGTGTCGGGGAATATTCGATTGGTTGGGGAATATTTATTTTTACAGAGAATATTCGTTCGACGGCATAATCATTGGTGGACCCCCCAACGGAAGTATTGTCGTATTTAGAAAACGACATATTTTTCTTTTATTAAAAATAACGGCGAAAGTGTTACCGTTAAAACTGTTGAACTACCCGGTAGTAAAAGTACAGTAATACGCGTGGTTGTATAGTAGCACACGGTATTGATTATTGATTCTTACGTGAGAAGTCACTCAGTTATACTCAATTATTACTACAACAATTGCTGCATTATATCTCTCATATTATTGATTCAATTATTATCACAGTATCTTCTGCGTTATATGATATATTATTAAATCAATAATTGAGACTGCAAAGTTATTCATATTATTATTTGCAATATTGACAATGTCTAAAAGTTCTATTAAAGAGAGGTTTGGTCACCTAATTGCCCGCTAATAAAGAGAATTCCTTATCGGAAAGCCCCCTCTTTCCTGGTTACAACCTGGTTGTTAAATATTGTGAGTTATAATATTAATGATGAATAAGTTTATGTTGATTAAAAATAAAATTGATAGTTCTTTTGTGTTGGAATTATTAGTGTTAGTGAAAATCGACATTTATTTCGATAATAATTGATGTCTGGAGGTTATATTTACCAATCAAGTAATTAACCGGATAAATGAGCAATTAATTGCTATTTATTCATATGATTATAACTATTTATTTACATGTGTGTACTATTGATTCACATTTATTTACTATTAGGGGAGTTGATGCAAGATTGATAATACTTGCATGACTAAGTTAAAAATTGAGGTATAGATGGAGGTACTATACTGTAATTCATATTTTCATATGTATAGAACTATTGATTCACATGATTAAACTATTGATTCACGTGATGTACTATTAGGGGAGGTGGTGCAAGTTTGATAATACTTGCAGGACTAAATTAAGAATGAAGGAAAAGATGAAGGTATTATACTGTAATTTTTTGAGCCCCAAAACGTGCAATTATCAAAACTATATTTTCTTATAAATAGAAGTTCATTCCTTCATTATTTTTCACCAATTCACTAAGTTTTACAAGAGCAATTATTATAGAGAAATTATAGAGAGAAAAACTATAGAGAGAAAGAAGAAACGAAGTCTGCTACTTCACTATTCCCGTATTCAGTCTTCTTCTGAGGTAAGGGATATTATTATTATTATTATCATTGTAAGGGGTATTATTTCTTTAGTATTCATGAAGAGAGATTCTGTTATTCCATTCTTTATTATTATCTTGGAATAACCTGTCTATGCGAAGTACCGCATATATGGTGAAATTCTTTTGTTATTCCATTCTTTATTATTATGTTGGAATAACCTGTATATGCGAAGTACCGCATACATGGTTAAATTCTTCTGCTATTCCATTCTTTATTATTCTGTTGGAATGTCCTGTTTGTGCGGATTACGCATGACCTGGTTCAATTCTTTATTATTTTGTTGGAATATCCTGTCTGTGCGGATTACGCATGACCTGGTTCCATTCTTTATTATTCTGTTGGAATAACCTGTATGTGCGGTCTATCGCATGCATGGTGAATTCTTCTGTAATTCCATTCTTTATTATTCTGTTGGAATAACCTGTCTATATGGATTACCACATGCATGGTGAATGATCCTTCGTATTCATTCTTTATTAAATTATGGAAATGATATGTCTACATGAATTACTGCATGGCGGATAAAAATCCATTTGCAGTTTCATATATTCTAATATACTCGTATGAAATATCATTTCTTTTGTACTCGTCATGAAATATCATTTTATTTGGTATTTTTTTGTTACGAGTTACTATTCATGAGTTACTATTCACCCGATTACTATTCACTCTAATATTATTCACTCGGGTATTCGGGGCACTTTTTATGTCGGAGTACTATTCATGGGTTACTATTTACTCAAATTATTATTCACCTAAATATTATTCACTCGGGTATTTGGGGTACTTTTCTTGCTGGGGTATTATTCACGAGGTACTATTCCTGAAGTACTATTCACGGGGTATTATTTACCCAAAAAATATATTTCTATTATGTCCAAATTATTTTTGGTACATGAATATTATTTTTGAATTTTACTCTATAAAGCAATATCATGTTGACAATCTGGATATTTTTAAACTCTGGATAAATTTAAAGTCTTTAATATTTATCCTTGTTTTTGTTTGAGTAATGCTTATATTATTGTCATCATCCTCATGCTTATATTGTGATGAAAGTCATCTTTGGCTTACGTGCATAGATGGACTGTTGATTATTAGTTTTATAGTTGTATATCTTTGGCTTACGTACAAAGATGGACAAGTGTATGACATGATCATATCCACTGGTGATAATAACGAATATCCTTGGCCTGTAGAGCATGGATAATTCGATGATGTGATTGGCAGGATCATGACCATTAGTTAACAGTTGAATGTCTTTGGCCATACTGTACTGACAGACAATTGATTGGTATGATCATGACCATTGGTTTTATAGTTGAATATCTTTGGCCCGTAGTGCAAAGATAGACAATGGATTGGTATGATCATTGTTATTATATTTGAATATCTTTAGCCTTTAGGGTAAGGATGTGATAACCCAGGATTTCGAATAATCCAAAATTTACGAATAATTTTTTTTTATTAATATTAATATTAATTACCAATTTTCTGACAAGTATCTGTGATACGAGTCTCGAGAAAGTCAATTTGTGTATTGATAAATAAAATTAGAGTAGAGTTGTGCTTAATGGAGAATAGAAACCCTAACCCTAATTTTTGGAACAGGATTCGATAGAAAATATAATTAAAATAATTATATTAATATGTATGTGTTTGAACGGTATAGAATTTTTGATCAATGATGATCGGATAAGGTTTAATATTAATAAACCCTAATAAGAGATTAGAAAACCTAATCTCAGGATTAGAAACCCTAACGTACTATTAGAAACCCTAATTGTACGCCGAGAAACCCTAATTTCAAAATCGAGAATTTTAAACCCTAAATTAGAAAACTCTAATCCTAATTGACGAGCCTATGGGTTCATTAAACTTAAATATGATTAGAAAACTCTAATTATATTTTTGTATGTTAAATTTCTATTTTTGAAACCCTAATTTTATTTTAGAAAATTTATTTTTTCTAATTAAAACCCTAAATTGAAAATTGTGGGAACTAGAAATTTTTAAAACCTAAAAGGGTTCAAGCCCCAAACCTTATTGTCCAAACCCTAAACCCTAAGGGTTTCATCAAATCCAAGTTCTAGAAAAAAATGGAAATCACCATAATGCCCTTTATGGATATTTTATGTAATAATTTGAAAATCTTGCCAAATCAAGAGTTGTTCACCAACTCTCTTGACCTTGTGACTCCATATCTCAGCAAATCTATCAATCCCAGCCGAAAGTCATCAGATCTAGCAACTTTGCAAGTAATATATAAGGATTCAAGAGAAAGAAAATTCATAGAAATTGCCATTTTTGCATTTTTCTCTCACCAACTCTCTCTCTCTCCAAAACCCACAAAAATCAGTAGTGGATCAGTCCTAGAAACAGCCCCAAGATCATCCATAAACAGATTGGAGAGCCAAGATCAAAATCAAAGCATAAAGAGGTATAAAACCCTAATTTTGAAATCCTTCGATTTCTTGTTAATTGATGAATTTGATTGTTCAAAGTTGTGTTATAAGGTGTCAATTGATGATCTGGGTTGATAAATCCATGACCCATAACATCAAAGTTCTCGAATTTAAAGTTTTTCAAAATCTGGAAATCCGGAAAATTGTGTTTTTTAGTCAAATGTTAGATCCTATAACTCCGTGTGTGTTAAGTGTTTTTGATGTTTAAAGCTTGTAACATGTAGCCTGATATGTGGTCTTTAATATGCAAAAATAATCAAAGCCAGATCATTTGTAGATAAAAAGTTATAGACGGTCAAAACTCGTTGACCGAAATCTGTCAAGAACACGAACCCAAAAATTTTAAGCCTAACTTCCGTGTTCAAGTTTGACCGGATAGATCTAACTCCTGTTTTGTTGTTTAAGTGTTATTATGCTTTGAGGTTGTAGTACTACATGTTGTTTACACACTGGAATTGATAGATCGTATAATCGTTGCACTATAATCAAGTTATAGAGGTTCAAAGTAGGCACCTCGATCTGTTCTTCGTGAAGAACAGCTTTGTCAGAGACTTTAGAGACTTAGATCTCTATGATCTGTTATTGTTTAGTGATGAAAATTGTTATTTAGTTGTAGTATTACATTTATACTACAACATGAAAGAAATTACGAGACCAGAAAGTAAGAAGAACACGGATTAAAGTTCGGTCAAAGTAGGCATCTCGCTGCTGGAGATTTTCTGGGCTTGAAGCTCAAGAACACCTATAGCGACAGAAAGTGTCGCTATAGGCCATTAGCGACGGATTAATTAATTATTTTCTGATTTTTTTTCGGAAATTAATAAAAAAATAGAAATAAATTATAAAAATTACCAAAAATAGTTTTAAAAATTATTTTAAATTATAAAAAATAATTTTTGACTAATTAGAATATTTTTCTTTAATATTTGTAATTATTTAAGTATTAAAGGTATTTAATTTATTTAATTATTTTATTAAATAAATTAGAGAAAAATGATTTAATATTATAAAAAATCATTTTAAATAAGAAAAATGTATTTAAAAATATTTTGAGTTATAAAATATAACTTTTAATATTTTTGGAGAATTTTTATTAATAATTTAATATTAAGGATATTATATTTATTTTATTATTAAATTAAATAAATAAGATAAAAATGATTTAAATGATTTAAAAATCATTTTAATTAAGAATAAAGTGTTAGAAAATATTTTAAATTATAAAATATAATTTTCAATATTTTTGGAGAATTTTCATTAATAAAGTAATATTAATGATATTTGATTTATTTAATTATTATATTAAATAAATGAATTAAAAATGGTTTTATTGATTTAAAAATCACTTAAAAATGAGAAAAATAGTTTAAAAATATTTTAAGTTTTAAAATATGACTTTTAATATTTAGATAATAATTTCATTAATATTTATTTATTAATGGTGATGATTTAAAAATGATTTTAATTATTTTAAAAATCATTTAAGTAGAATATTGATGATTTAAAAATATTTTAAGTTATTAATAATAACTTTAATATTTTGACAAGTATGTTATTAATATTTTGATATTATTAAATATTAATAATGATAAGATTATTTGATAATTAAATTATTTAAAAATGATTTAAGTGTTTGAAAAGTTATTATAAATTATAATAAGTGTTTATAAATTATTAAAAGTTTCCGGAAAATATTATAAACGATATTTGACTTATCTAAAATAATTTTGAAGCTTAGAGACTAAGTTTAATTGACAATCAATGTGTTAATTGTCGGATAGGGTGACCAGAACACCGAGAATGGACCGAAATCCAACCAGACCGAAATAATTAGACGTGATAAGTGTTTATATAGGTTATAAACACTAATGTGGCTATGTGGTAATGTGCCTAGGAGAAGTTTGACTATAAAATACAGTGTTATGTGTTATAAATGTTTGTACTAATTGTGAGACCGACATTGTTGAATATAGGTCTTACGAACGCTGTTAATTATATTGTGTAACTGTAATCAACGTGGAAGGCAAGTTTCCCAACTCAACCTTGAGTTATATTTCCTTCAATTATTATAGTGGTTAATTATTGCTAATTACACCACATCCAGGGAAGTTATTGTTGATTATTCGCAGTTAGTGCATGCTTAATAATTCAAATTGAATTACTGATTCAGAAATATACATTCGTAGAATTACTGTTGTTGAATATTCAAATCTGTAGAAGTTAGAATTGACAGTACAGATAATTCCTGTTCATTGTCAAATTGTGTTGAGAAATGTCTTAGCTAATTATTCTGGCTAGACAAACATTGGTTAGAACTTGATAAATTCAAGAAAATAATTAAATTGTTATTGTAAAATCGATGCCAATTATTTCGGCAAGATCGATAAGTAAGTAGAATTTGAAATCACAGTATTTCGTTGTAAAATCAAAATAGTGATTCTAAAACTGAGAAGAACAACCTTTTATATAAAGGGAACATTTTGGGTCGTGAATTCGACCTTTGCGCGTGTTTTGAGTATTATGCATAATATAGGGTACAAGGAGTTGGCCGGCTCCAAGTACTTGCAGAGGGGTATGATTTAATCTTTATGGTTATCTGATACTCCTGGTATGTATCAAAGTAAATCTTTGATAGATGCCCGAGAAAATAAGTTCAAAGATCTTGTGTGATCACTCAGTATAAATCTGGAAATTATTCCACTTTGTTATTGTGTAGAATTGATTTTTGTAGAATTTTGAAAGAGTTGTACTCTTTCATTATCAAATTATGGTGTTGCATAGAAAAGGAGAAGCCTTGTTATTGAATAACAATTTGTTCAACTATTTCAAAGTTTCCCGAACTTTGGTTTCATACTATCAAAATAGATAGGATATTATTGTTGGTTCATATACATTTATTGTATAATCTTAACTTGCGGGGCAAATTTGTTGCTCACCCTTGCTATAAATAAAATTTTCAGCTAGGGGCGAAGTTGCAGGAGGTGCTGCAAAGGACAAAGGCAAAGGCGTAGTTATAAATTAGTTATATTATATAGTATTATTTATATTATTGTATTGTAAACCCTTTTTGTATAACTAAAGGTTATGTTTGTAACATTAAGGTTAGAAAACCTGGGTAATGTATTAAGAAACTCTGATAAAAACTTATGTAAGATACTATCTATATATATTATGGGTAGTTAAATGTTATTTATATTGTGGATCGTGAACACCAAACTCGGGAGTCAGGTAACCCGGATTTGGGGGTGTCACAAAGGATATTGAGTAAACGTTCTATTAAGCCTTTGTGGCAAGGAAAAACTGTTGATTTACATGATTATAAATATGAATTGTGGATTTAACTATAATCTTTGGTGGTTCAGGTGAAGACATGTGATGAGAGTTCTTTTTGTCTTGGGTATAACAAAGAAATGTTGATGAGTATTATAGGAATGAAATATTAACGATGGACTTTAATCTAGAAGAGATATTAGACATTATGTTCTACTTGACTCTTCTAATGGATTGCTTATTCTACTGCAGTTGTTGATCTAAAACGTGTTGTCTATTGTATTCTATCAATTGTTATACTGTTGAAGGCTAAGGATAATTTATTCTACATTATCTTAGTCAGAATATTTCTTACTGGGCTAGTTGAGCTCACCATTTCTTTCACTGTTCTCTTCAGGAATAAGAATATAACTGGGACGAGTCGGGGAATAGAGTGATGGTCCAGGAAAAGTGGCTTTAATAGTCCTCACTATTCTGTGAAATATTGTGATAATAATTATAATGAGGGCTCCATTGTGTGTGGATATTGTCTAGATGACAATATTCTTGGTTAAACTCCCAGCTATGTTTTGTCGTATTGTACACGACTGCTTTATAATTAAGTTGTATTTGAATTTATGTACCATGTATCTGGCGAATAAAGATGGGTGATGTATAACTATTTTGGGGGCGTCACAGTTGGTATCAGAGCTTAGGGATATGATCCCTGGCTAAGATGTGAGGCTAGAACTAGGAGGGGAGAGACATGTAATTCCTTCGCTAGTATGACCTACCTTAGTTTATTTGTTATTTAATTGCTCGGTCAGAGTATAAGGATAATATATGGTATGTCAATTAACCCTTATTTTGAAACTATATTCTAGAATGATATCTAAATTACAGGAGATGAGAAATGGGAAAATCATGATACAGAGGTAATAACCGGGAAGGTATAATCCGAAAAGAAAGCAATGTATTCTCATCTCTTCGGCATACTAGGTACGTACGTAAATTTCGAGGGCGAAATTTCATAAGGAGGGGAGATTGTGAGATCCTAAATTTTATGAAATAAAAGTATTCAATTTTCTTATAATTATTATTTTATTTAGTAAATGGTTAAATTGAGAAAGAGTTAAAGTTAATGGTGATATTTGAAAATTTTACAAAGTAAGCAAGTTGTTGTTCATTGTGTCGGGGAATATTCGTTTTCACAGAAAATATTCATTCAACGGCGTAATCATTGGTGGATCCCCCAACAGAAGTATTGTAGTATTTAGAAAATGACAGATTTATCTTTTATTAAAAATAACGGCAAAAGTGTTACCATTAAAACTGTTGAACTATCCGGTAGTAAAAGTACAGTAATACGCGTTGTGACGCCCCCAAAATAGGTATACATCACCCATCTTGGGTCGCCAGATTTAAGGTACTGAATATAAATACAAACTAATTATACAACAGTCGTGTAAAATACGACAAAACATAAATTGAGTGTTTTAATAAAAATATTGTCATCTAGACAATATCCACACTCAATGGAGTCCTTATTACATTTATTGACCCAATATTTAACAGAATAGTGAGGACTACTAATGCTATCATCTGGACTATCACTCCGTTCCCCGACTTGTCCTAGGTATATCCTCATTTCCTGAAGAGAACAGGGAAAGAAAGGGTGAGCTCAACTAGCCCAGTAAGAAATATTATGTCTAAGATAACGCAGAATATATTATCATTAGTCTTTAATAATGTTAAACTGATAAAATACAATAGACATCAAGTTTAACTGCAGTGGAACAAGCAATCCATTAGAAGAGTCAAGTAGAGAATAAAATCTACTATCTTCTATGGTTTAAAATGTTTTCATCAATTTTTATCGTTGAGACTCAACTTAATAACTAAAACACATCATCTAATCATCCCTGTACTACGGGCTAAGGATATTCATTAAATCATCAATGGTCATGACTATACCGAACAATCCCTGGTCATAATCATACCAAAAATTGTCCATCGATGCATTATAGACCACTGAGGACTTTTATCATATCATTTATAACATTACAGATCATGATTATACCGAATAATCCCTGGTCATAATCATACTAAGTCCATCTATGCACGTAAGCCAAAGATGACTTTCATTATAATATAAGCATGAAGATGATGGCAATGACATAATAATTCAATAAAAACAAGTTCAAGAATTAATTTATCCAGAAATTAATAACGTTCAAATTGTCAACATGATACTTCTTTGTGGAGTAAAATTTAAGAATGCTCAAAAGAATATTTCCATGATAAGATACTGGATGAAGCGTAAATATCAAGGATATTCCACTAATTTCATGGAGTATAGAAGCTAAAACTTTAACCAACTGAGTATAATAGAATATATGAATCTGTAAATGGATTTTCACCCGCCATACGATAATCCACGTATACAGATCATTTCTACAATTTAATAAGGAATGAATACAA
This sequence comes from Panax japonicus, assembly GCA_020205505.1. Taxonomy (NCBI): domain Eukaryota; kingdom Viridiplantae; phylum Streptophyta; class Magnoliopsida; order Apiales; family Araliaceae; genus Panax; species Panax japonicus. Next base: position 26,298 of record JAINUV010001067.1, read on the forward strand.
AGGATCATTCACCACACATGTGGTAATCCACATAGAGAGGTTATTCCAATAGAATAATAAAGAATGGAATAACAGAAGGATTCACCATGCGTATGATAGACTGCACAGACAGGTTATTCCCAACAGAATAATAAATAATGGAACCAGGTCCAGCGTAAACGCACAGACATGATATTCTGAAAGAATAATAAATAATGGAACCAGGTCCGGTGTAAATGCACAGACATGATATTCAAACAGAATAATAAAGAATGGAATAACAACAGAAATCACCATACATGCGATAGACCGCACTGACAGGTTATTCCAACAGAATAATAAATTATGGAACCAGGTCCGGCGTAAACACACAGACAGGATATTCTGACAGAATAATAATGAACGAAATAATAGAAGAACTTCACCATGTATGCGGTACTTCGCATAAACAGGTTATTTCAACATAATAATAAAGAATGGAATAACATAAGAATTTCACCATGTATGTGGTAATTCTCATAACAGGTTATTCCAACAGAATAATAAAGAATGGAATAACAGAAATTCTCTTCATGAATAAGAAAGAAATAATACCCCTAACCTTAGAATAAAGCTGGATATAGGAGTAGTGAAGTAGTATAATACTTTTCTTCTTTCTCTCTATAGTTTCTCTCTCTAGAGTTTCAGTGAATTCGCAAGAAATAATGAAGGAATGAGCTTCTATTTATAGGAGAATGGACTGAATAGTAACTAATATATGAACAGTCCAGATTGATTTACTTTTAAACGGACGGTCCAGATTGGTTTACAATAAAATATTCTAATAAAACAAAATCTTTTAAATAAAATATAATATATTCTATTTATAATATAATAAAATGAATAACTTTATAAAAGTATTATGTTTTATATAAAAAGATTTTTACTATACAAACACTATGCAGGCACTATGCAAATACTATGCATAATAAAATATAATATATTCTATTTATAGTCTAATAAAACAAATAACATTATAAAAGTATTATATTTTATATAAAAAGTTTTTCTGTTTTATTACATTAATAATACTAATAAAATAAAACTTCATCATCATTATTATAACTCACATTATTAATCGACCAGGTCGTTCCCAAGAAAGAGGGGGCTTTCCAATAAGGATTTCTCCCTATTGGCGCGCAATTAGGTGACCAAACCTCTCCTTGGCAGAACTTCTAGACATAGTTAATATTGCAAATAATAATATTAATAACTCTGTCATCTCAATTATTGATAAAATATCAATAATAATTAAATCAAATAACGTGAGATACTATGCTAAAATTACTGTAGCAATAATTGAACAAAACTGAGTGACTTCTCCCATAAGCATCAATAATCAATATCGTGTGCTACTATGCAACTACGCGTATTACTGTACTTTTAACACTGTGTTTTTAATAGTTAATTGCAAAACTTCAGCCGTTATTTTTATAAAAATATTTTTGTCGTTTTCTCAATCTGACAATAATTCTGTTATGTGGTCCACCAATGATTGTGCCGTCGTACGAATATTCCCCGACCAATCGAATATTATATAACAACTTACATACTTTTTAAATTTTCTAAATTTTACCCACACTATATCAACTTTACTCCATAATATTCAAAAATGATATTTATTAAAAATTCATCTTTATTCATAAAAGTTGGGGTCTTACAACCTCCCCTTCTTATGAAATTTCGCCCTCGAAATTAGGGTACATACCTGGTATGTCGAATAGGTAAGGATACTTTAATTTCATTTCAGATTCTAACTCCCAAGTCATTTCCTCAACATTGTGGTTTCTCCACAAAACTTTGACTTGGGTATAACCTTGGAGCAAGAACCTCTTCATACGTTAAATCTTCCGCTATTTCATCCGGTTCTAACTCACTAATGTGGTTCGGGTCTTTCACATATTTACGTAACATGGATATATGAAAAACGTTATTAACACGAGACATATTTGGCGGTAAAGCGAGTCTATAGGCCACAGTTCCTACTAGATCGAGGATTAAAAATGGGCCAATGAATCGAGGATTGAAATTTCCTCTCTTTCTAAATCTCGTAACTCCCTTCCATGGAGCAACACGTAACAACACATGATCTCTAATATCGAATTCCACGTCCTTTCGATGAAGATCAACATAACTCTTTTGTCGATCTTATGAGGTTTTTATATGTTGTCGGATTGTTTGAATCTTTTCTGTAGTCATACGTACCAACTCCGATCCCAACAACGTTGCTTCAGCCACCTCACCCCAGTATACTGGAGAACGACACTGTCTTCCATACAACGCTTTGAATGGAGCCATGCCAATACTTGTTTGATAGCTGTTGTTGTAGGAAAACTCCACCAACAATAAGAACTTGTCCCAACTTCCCTTAAAGTCAAGGAAACAGAGTCTTAATAAATCTTCAAGAGTTTGAATAGTTCTCTCTGATTGTCCGTCTGTTTGAGGATGATATGCCGAACTAAATCGTAAATTCGTGCCCATAGCTTTTTTCAAACTAACCCAAAATCTTGAAGTGAATCGTGGGTCTCGATCAAAAACTATGGATACTGGCATACCATGTAGTCTTACAATCTCGTTTATGTACATACGAGCAAGACATTCAAGTGTATAAGTTTCTCGTATTGGTAAGAAGTGAGCAGACTTGGTCAACCTATCAACAATGACCCAAATTACATCTATGCCTTGAGAAACCTTGGGAAGACCAGTAACAAAATCCATGGTAATGTGCTCCCACTTCCATTCTGGAATTTCAAGTGGTTGCAATGGTACTTTTGGCACTTGATGCTCCGCCTTGACTCGTTGACAAGTTAGACACCTTGAGATAAACTGCGCTATCTCTCTCTTCATATTGCTCCACCAAAATGTATGACGAAGATCACGATACATTTTGGTACTCCCAGGATAGATTGAAAACGGTGTGTTATGCGCCTCCATCATAATTTTATACTTTAAATCAGGGTCGTTAGGAACATAAAGTCTGGAGTTAACTCGAAGTATTCCTTCTTTATCGATTCTTACTTCTGGCATAGTACCTTCTTGCACTTTCTTCCTCATACGCATCAGCTCCAGGTCTGTAGCTTGAGCAACTTGAACTTTATCGATTAAAGTCGGTTCTACTTGTATATTCATCATCATCACATGGGTCCCTGGAGTCTTTAACTCTATCACCATCCTTTATAAGTCATACAAAATGGGCCTTTGTATTGACAATATCGCACTCGTACTCGCATATGATCTTCTACTCAATGTGTCCGCTACTACGTTTGCTTTCCAGGAAGGTATTGGATGGTATGATCATAATCTTTCAACAGTTCAAGACAACGTCGTTGTTGCATGTTGAGTTCCTTTTGAGTGAAGAAATATTTGAGGCTTTTGTGATCTGTATAGATTTCCACCTTCTCTCCATACAGGTAATGCCTCCAAATTTTAAGCGCAAAAATGATAGCGACCAACTCTAGATCATTAGTAGGATAATTCCTCTCATATTCTTTGAGTTGTCATGAGGCATAAGCTATGACTTTCCCATGTTGCATGAGAACACATCCTAACCCTTTGCCTGAAGCATCACTGTAAATGACAAATCCCTCCGTGCCAGATGGTATTGTCAGAACAGGTGCTGAAATGAGTCTACTTTTGAGTTCTTGAAAACTCTTCTCACATTCTTTACTCCAACCAAACTTTGTATCTTTTCGAGTCAGCTGAGTTAATGGAGTAGCAATTAGAGAAAATCCTTCCACGAATCTCCTATAATAACCAGCTAAACCGAAAAAGCTACGTACTTCGGTCATTGATTTAGGTTGCTCCCAGCTTTGAATTTCTTTAATCTTTGCCGGGTCAATATATATACCATGATTTTATATCATGTGCCCAAGGAATGCTACTTCCTCAAGCCAGAACTCGTATTTCTTTAACTTGGCATAAAGCTTGTTTTCATGAAGCTTTTGGAGTATCAGCCTCAAGTGTTGCTCATGATCTTCACTGCTTTCGGAATATATGAGAATATCATCAATAAAGACGACCACAAAGTGATCCAAATATTCCTTGAATACTCAGTTCATCATATCTATGAAGGCAGCAGGAACATTAGTCAATCCAAAAGACATGACTAGGAATTCATAATGCCCGTATCGAGTTCTGAAAGCCGTCTTTGGAATGTCATCGGTTCTAATCTTCAATTGGTGATATCCGGAACGAAGATCAATTTTTGAAAAAAAATTGGCGCCTTGCAACTGGTCAAACAGGTCATCAATGCGAGGCAATGGATATCTATTTTTGATAGTGACATGGTTCAACTCCCTATAATCAATACAAAGTCGCATACTCCCATCTTTCTTCTTCACGAATAGAACAGGAGCACCCCAAGGAGATGTACTAGGACGAATGAAACCGATGTCTAACAATTCCTCCAGTTGGGTCTTTAACTCCTGAAGTTTAATATGAGTCATTTGATATGGGACTTTGGAAATGGGTTTTGTACCGGGTTCAAGGTTGATACAAAATTCAATTTTACGCTCTGGGGGTAGGCCATGAAGTTCTTCAGGGAATACGTCAGGAAATTCATTAATAATAGAAATATCATTCAAAACTGACGTATTTTTGTTTAGATCCGTGACATGAGTTAAGAAAACTTGACATCCGTTTTTCAATAAACGAATAGCTTAATGGCTTGAGATGACAGTGATGGATTTTAATGGTTTGGTTTCTTGAATTCGCATAATAGGTTGGTTAAGAATATGAAAGCTAACAACCTTTCGAAAATAATCAATTTTTGCATGATGAGTAGTTAACCAATCAATCCCTAGAATCACATCAAATGCAAGTATTTTCAAAGAAATAAGATCGACAGGTAACGTGCGGTTACTGATTTGAATCAAACAAGACTTATAAACTGTGGATGTAATGAAGGTCTCTCCCAACGGGGTTTCAACAGATAAACCAAAGTCTAATTTCTCCGGATTCAAATTTAAACGTTGAGCGCAAGCAGGAGAAATAAAGAAATGGGTAGAACCAGTATCAAATAAAGTATAAACTTCGCTAGAGTTTATGATTAGCTTACCCGTGATCACCTCGTTCGGATTCCTCGCTTTTTGGGAGGTTAAGACAAACGCTCTCCCTTGAAATACCGGTTTTGTCTTGTCTGGGACACCTTTTGATGCCTCCATCCCAGCTGGACTTGACTTTGGTGCACGATAAAATTAGGCTAGGTGGCCTTCTTTTCCATAATTATAACATGCTTTGGACTGCATCGTGCAGTTTGAACTTATGTGTCCCTCCCCGCCACATTTGTAACATACGATCGGCGATCGTTCTTCTTCCTTAATAGCGGGTGTTATGCTGACGTCTTTCCATCTTTGCTGAACCTTCTCTTCTTGAACTTTCAACTCCTATTGTCTTGGCCATGATTACCACCGAAGTGGTTATCATTTCTGGCATATTGATTCCCTCCACGTTTGTTTCCACCGCTTTGATGACTGCTACCACTGGTATTATCGACTTGTCGGCTGCTCTCTCTTGGTTTGGTTGACTCATTATCGTGCTCCAATAACTGAGCCCTATTCACAACATCTGAATACAAACACAGTTTATGAGAGATAAGGTATTGACGTATCTCAGGTTTTAAACCTCTTAGAAACATCCGCTTCATTCTCTCCTCATTATCAACCAAGTGGGACGCAAACCAAGACAACTCGGCAAACTTAGCTTCGTACTGCGCCACGGTCATATTATTTTACTCAAGCTTGATGAACTCTACCTCCTTCATGTGACGAATACTTTTAGGAAAGTACTTGTCTTTGAACAGCTCTTGGAACTTCTCCCAAGACATCTTCAGTGCGGCAGGTTGAGTACGCTTTATAGATTTCCACCAGTAATCTTCCTCTGTACGCAACATAAATGTGGCAATGGGAACCTTTTGCTCTTCGGAGCATCCCAAGACATCAAATATCTTGTTGACCTTCTTTATCCACGTCTCTGCCTTAAGTGGTTTTGGCTCTCCAAAAAACTCCGGTGGTCCCAGCTCCTTGAACTGCTTAGCGGTGACCGACCGTGAGTTGTCAGTTTTTCCACCTGTATTTTGGATAGGAGTTGCCTTCACCTGATGTTGAATGAATTGTATAAAGCCTCTGACCATCCCATCATTCACCATTTCATCGGTGTTATTGTTTTCATGAGGATTATTGTCTTCCTGTTTCACATTACCCTGAGTATTGATCTGTGGTGACTCAACGGTCTCACGTGCTTCATTGCTTATCTCAACATTTTCGGATGTCATTTTCAAATACTGCAACAAAATAAAGGTTAAATAACATATCACATATTATCCCTATACTTTGACGGACCAATTAAATACCAAATAAACTTAGGTAGGTCATACAAGTAAAGGAATTCCCCGTCACTCCCCTCCTAGTTCTTGTCTCACATCTCAGCCAGGGATCATATCCCTAAGCTTTGATACTAACTGTGACGCCTCCAAAATAGGTATACATCACCCATCTTGGGTCACCAGATACAAGGTACTGAATACAAATACAAACTAATTATACAATAGTCGTGTGAAATACGACAAAACATAAATTGAGAGTTTTAATAAGAATATTGTCATCTAGACAATATCCACACTCAATGGAGTCCTCGTTACATTTATTGACACATTATTTAACAGAATAGTGAGGACTACTAATGCTATCATCTGGACCATCACTCCATTCCCCGACTCGTCCCAGCTATATTCTCATTTCCTGAAGAGATAAGTGAAAGAAAGGGTGAGCTCAACTAGCCCAGTAAGAAATATTATGACTAAGATAATGCAGAATAAATTATCATTAGTCTTTAATAAAGTTAAACTGATAAAATATAATAGACATCAAGTTTAACTGCAGCGGAACAAGCAATTCATTAGAAGAGTCAAGTAGAGAATAAAATCTACTATCTTCTAAGATTTAAAATTTTTTCATCAATTTTTATCGCTGAGACTCAGCTTAATAAATAAAACACATCATCTAATCATCCCTGTACTACGGGCCAAGGATATTCATTAAATCATCAATGGTCATGACTATACTGAACAATCCCTGGTCATAATCATACCAAAAATTGTCCATCAATGCATATCATTTATAACATTACAGGTCATGATTATACCGAATGATCCCTAGTCATAATCATGCTAAGTCCATCCATACACGTAAGCTAAAGATGACTTTCATTATAATATAAGCATGAGGATGATGACAATGACATAATAATTTAATAAAACAAGTTCAAGAATTAATTTATCCAGAAATTAATAACGTCCAAATTGTCAACATGATACTTCTTTGTGTAGTAAAATTCAAGAATGCTCAGAAGAATATTTCCATGAAAAGATACTGAATGAAACATAAATATCAAGGATATTCCACTAATTTTATGGAGTATAGAAGCCAAAACTTTAACCAACTGCGTATAATAGAATATATGAAACTGCAAATGGATTTTCACCCGCCATGCGGTAATCCACGTATACAGATCATTTCCACAATTTAATAAGGAATGAATACAAAGGATCATTCACCATGCATGTGGTAATCCACATAGACATGTTATCCAAATAGAATAATAAAGAATGGAATAACAGATGGATTCACCATACGTGCGAACCAGGTCCGGCGTAAACGAACATACAGGATATTCCGACAGAATAATAAATAATGGAACCAGGTCCGGCGTAAATGTACAGACAGGATATTCCGACAAAATAATAAAGAATGGGATAATAACAGAAATCACCATGCATGCGATAGACCGCACAGACAGGTTATTCCAAGAGAATAATAAATAATAGAACCAGGTCCGACGTAAACGCATAGACGGGATATTCTGACAGAATAATAATGAACAAAATAATAGAAGAATTTCACCATGTATGTGGTACTTCGCATAAATAGGTTATTCCAACATAATAATAAAGAATGGAATAATAGAAGAATTTTACCATGTATGCGGTACTTCGCATAACAGGTTATTCTAACAGAATAATAAAGAATGGAAAAACAGAAGTTCTCTTCATGAATAAGAAAGAAATAATACCCCTTACCTTAGAATAAAGCTGGATACAGGAGTAGTGAAGTAGTATAATACTTTTCTATTTTCTATCTATAGTTTCTCTCTATAGAGTTTCAGTGAATTTGTAAGAAATAATGAAGGAATGAGCTTCTATTTATAGGAGAATGGACTGAAGAGTAACTAATACATGAACGGTCCAGATTGATTTACTTTTAAATGGACAGTCCAAATTGATTTACAATAAAATATTCTAACAAAACAAAATCTTTTAAATAAAATTTAATATATTCTATTTATAATCTAATGAAACGAATAACTTTATAAAAGTATTATATTTTATATAAAAAGATTTTTACTATACAAACACTATGCAGGCACTATGCAAACCCTATGCAGAATAAAATATAATATATTCTATTTATAGTCTAATAAAATAAATAACTTTATAATAGTATTATGTTTTATATAAAAAGTTTTTCTGTTTTATTACATTAATAATACTAATAAAACAAAACTTCATCATCATTATTATAACTCACATTATTAATCGACCAAGTCATTCCTAGGAAAGAGGGGGATTTCTAATAAGGATTTCTCCCTATTGGCGCGCAATTAGGTGACCAAACCTCTCATTGGAAGAACTTCTAGACATCTTTAATATTGCAGATAATAATATTAATAACTCTGTCATCTCAATTATTGATAAAATATCGACAATAATTAAATCAAATAACGTGAGATACTATGCAATAATTACTGTAGCAATAATTGAACAAAACTGAGTGACTTCTCATGTATGCATCAATAATCAATACCGTGTGCTACTATGAAACCACGCGTATTACTGTACTTTTAACACCGGGTGTTTCAACAGTTAGTGGCAAAACTTCCGCCGTTATTTTCATAAAAATATTTTTGTCGTTTTCTCAATCCGACAATAATTCCGTTATGTGGTCTACCAATAATTGTGTCGACGTACGAATATTCCCTGTTAAAACGAATATTCCCCGACCAATCGAATATTATATAACAATTTACACACTTTTCAAAATTTCTAAATATTACCCACATTATATCAACTTTACTCCATAATATTCAAAAATGATATTTATTAAAAATTCATCTTTATTCATAAAAGTTGGGGTCTTACACGCGTGGTTACATTTTAGCACACGGTATTGATTATTGATGCTTACGTGAGAAATTACTCAGTTATACTCAATTATTGCTACAACAATTGCTGCATCATATCTCTCATATTATTGATTCAATTATTGTCATAGTATCATCTGCATAATATGTTATATTATTAAATCAATAATTGAGACAGTGAAGTTATTCATATTATTATTTGCAATATTGACAATGTCTAGAAGTTCTGTCAAGAAGAGGTTTGGTCACCTAATTGCGCGCCAATAAGGAGAAATCCTTATCAGAAAGCCCCTTCTTTCTTGGTCACCTAATTGCGCGCTAATAAAGAGAAATCGTTATCGGAAAGCCCCCTCTTTCCTGGTTACGACCTGGTTATTAAATATTGTGAGTTATAATATTAATGATGAATAAGTTCGTGTTGATTAAAAATGAAATTGATAGTTCTATTATGTTGGAATTATTAGTGTTAGTGAAAATCGATATTTATTTCAATAATAATTGATGTTTGGAGGTTATATTGACCAATCAGGTAATTAATCGAATAAATGAGCAATTAATTGCTATTGATTCACATGATTATAACTATTTGTTCACATGTGTTTACTATTGATTCACATTCATTTACTATTTGGGAAGTTGGTGCAAGATTGATAATACTTGCATGACTAAGTTAAAAATGGAGGCATAGATGGAGGTACTATACTGTAATTCATATTTTCACATGTATAGAACTATTGATTCACATGATTAAACTATTGATTCACATGATGTACTATTAGGAGAGGTGATGCAAGTTTAATAATACTTGTAGGACTAAATTAAAAATGAAGGAAAAGATGAAGATATTATACTATAATTTTTCGAGCCCCAAAATGTGCAATTATCGAAACTATATTTTCCTGTAAATAGAAGCTCATTCCTTCATTATTTTTCACCAATTCACTAAGTTTTACAAGAGCAATTATTATACAGAAATTATAGAGAGAAAAACTATAGAGAGAAAAAAGAAGTGAAGTCTGTTACTTCACTATTCCAGTATCCAGTCTTCTTCTGAGGTAAGGGATATTATTATTATAGTAAGGGGTATTATTTCTTTCGTATTCATGAAGAGAGATTCTGTTATTCCATTCTTTATTATTATCTTGGAATAACCTGTCTATGCGAAGTACCGCATACATGGTGAAATTCTTTTGTTATTCCATTCTTTATTATTATCTTGGAATAACCTGTCTATGCATAGTACCGCATACATGGTGAAATTCTTTTGTTATTCCATTCTTTATTATTCTATTGGAATATCCTGTCTATGCGGATTACGCATGACCTGGTTCTGTTCTTTATTATTCTGTTGGAATATCCTACATGTCCAGATCACGCATGACCTGGTTCCATTCTTTATTATTCTGTTGGAATAACCTGTCTGTGCGGTCTATCGCATGCATGGTGAATTCTTCTGTTATTATATTCTTTATTATTCGGTTGGAATAACCTGTCTATGTGGATTACCACATGCATGATGAAAGATCCTTCGTATTCATTCTTTATTAAATTATGAAAATGATATGTCTACGTGGATTACCGCATAGCAGATGAAAACCCATTTGCAGTTTTGTATATTCTATTATACTCGTATGAAATATCATTTCTTTTGTACTTGTCATGAAAACTCATTTTATTTGGTATTTTTCTGTTATGAGTTACTATTCACAGGTTACTACTCACCCGATTACTATTCACTCTAGTATTATTCACTCGGGTATTCGGGGCACTTTTCATGCCAGAGTACTATTCACAGGTTACTATTAACCCAAATTACTATTCACCCAAATATTATTCACTCGGGTATTTGGGGTACTTTTCATGTCGGAGTACTATTCATGAGGTACTATTCCTGGGGTACTATTCACGGAGTACTATTTACCCAAAAAATATATTTTTTTTCTGTCCAAATTATTTTTGGTACATGAATATTATTTTTGAATTTTACTCCACAAAGCAATATTATGTTGGCAATCTGGATATTTTTAAACTTTGGATAAATTTAAAGTCTTTAATATTTATCTTTGTTTTCATTTGAGTAATGCTTATAATATTGTCATCATCATCATGCTTATATTGTGATGAAAGTCATCTTTGGCTTACGTGCATAGATGGACTGTTGATTATTAGTTTTATAGTTGTATATCTTTGGCTTATGTGCAAAGATGGACAGGTGTATGACATGATCATAACCACTGGTGATAATAACGAATATCCTTGGCCCGTAAAGCATGGATAATTCGATGATGTGATTGGCAGGATCATGACCATTAGTTAACAGTTGAATGTCTTTGGCCGTAGTACATTGACAGACAATTGATTGGTATGATCATGACCATTGATTTTATAGTTGAATATCTTTGGCCCGTAGTGCAAAGATAGACAATGGATTGGTATGATCATTGTTATTACATTTGAATATCTTTAGCCTTTGGGGTAAGGATATTGAGTAAACGTTCTATTAAGCATTTGTGGCAAGGAGAAACTGTTGATTTACATGATTATAAATATGAATTGTGGATTTAACTATAATCTTTGGTGGTTCAAGTGAAGACAAGTGATGAGAGTTCTTTTTATCTTGGGTATAACAAAGAACTGTTGATGAGTATTATAGGAATGAAATATTAACGATAGACTTTTAATCTAGAAGTGATAGTAGACATTATGTTCTACTTGACTCTTCTAATGGATTGCTTATTCTACTGCAGTTGTTGATCTAAAACGTGTTGTCTATTGTATTCTATCAATTGTTATACTGTTGAAGGCTAAGGATAATTTATTCTGCATTATCTTAGTCAGAATATTTCTTATTGGGCTAGTTGTGCTCACCCTTTCTTTCACTGTTCTCTTCAGGAATGAGAATATAGCTGGGACGATTCGGGGAATGGAGTGATGGTCCAGGATAAGTGGCTTAAGTAGTCCTCACTATTCTGTGAAATATTTTAATAATAATTGTAACGAGGACTCTATTGGGTGTGGATATTGTCTAGATGTCAATATTCTTGTTTAAACTCTCAACTATATTTTGTCGTATTGTACACGACTGTTGTATAATAAAGTTGTATTTAAATTTACTTATCATGTATCTGGCGACTCAAGATGGGTGATGTATACCTATTTTGGGGGCGGCACATTATCGATTAAAATAAGTTCTAATCGTATATTCGCTATCTTCATGTAGATTCTTGGAGTTTTTAATTCTATCTCCATCTTTTGTAAGTCGTACAAAATGGGTCTTTGTGTTAACAACATCGTACTCGTAACCGCATAAAATCTTGTACTCAACGCGTTAGCTACCACGTTCACTTTTCCAGAATGGTATTGAATGGTATGACCGTAATCTTTCAACAGCTCGAGCCAACGTCTTTGGAGCATTTTACGTTCGTTTTGGGTGAAGAAATATTTGAGGGTTTTGTATTGGGTTCAAGGTCGATATAAAATTCAATTTCACGCTTTGGGGGTAGGCTATGAAGTTCTTCGGGGAATACGTCAGGAAATTTATTAACAATTGAAATATTATTCAAAACTGTGACTCTCAACCAAGACTTGGATAACACCTAACAATGATACTTATCAACTTGACACCGTTTTCACGGCGTCCCCTACGGAAAGTCTGGCTTCGGTGCATCCCACACAAGGAAGACACCAGTGAAAGTCTCGGGGCTCTTTGTTTATGGCTTGATATGACGGTGATTGACTTTAGTGGTTTGGTTACTTGAATTCGCACAACAGGTTGGTTAGGAATATGAAAGCTAACAACCTTACGAAAATAGTCAATTTTAGCACGATGAGTAGTTAACCAGTCAATTCCTAAAATCACATCAAAGGCAAGTATTTTCAAAGAGATAAGATTGACAGGTAACGTGAGGGTGCCGATTTGAATCAAAGAAGAATTCTAAATAATGGATGTAATGAAGGTTTCTCCTAACGGAGTTTTAACAGATAAATCAAAGTCTAATTTCTCAAGGGTCAAGTTCAAACGTTGAGCGCAAGTAGGTGAAATAAATGAATGGGTAGAACCAGTATCGAAAAAGGTATAGACTTCGTAAGAGTTTATTGTGAGACCCCAAATTTTATGAATAAAGATTTAAATTTCTCGAAATATTATTATTATTTGCAATATTGATAATGTCTAGAAGTTCTGTCAATGAGAGGTTTGGTCACCTAATTGCGCGCTAATAAAGAGAAATCCTTATCAGAAAGCCCCCTCTTTCCTGGGAACGACCTGGTTGTTAAATATTGTGAGTTATAATGTTAATGATGAATAAGTTCGTGTTGATTAAAGATGAAATTGATAGTTCCATTGTGTTGGAATTATTAGTGTTAGTGAAAATCGACATTTATTTCGATAATAATTAATATCTAGAGGTTATAATGACCAATCGGGTAATTAACCAAATAAATGAGCAATTAATTGCTATTGATTCACATGATTATAACTATTTGTTCACATGTGTATACTATTGATTCACATTCATTTACTATTAGGGGAGTTGGTGCAAGATTGATAATACTTGCATGACTAAGTTAAAAATGGAGGTATAGATGAAGGTACTATACTGTAATTAGTTTTTTTCACATGATTATACTATTGAGTCACGTGATTTTACTGTTGATTCACATGATTTACTATTAGGGGAGGTGGTGCAAGTTTGATAATACTTGTAGGACTAAATTAAAAAGGAAGAAAAAGGGAAAGGTATTATAATGTAATATTTTGAGGCCCAAAATGTGCAATTATTGAAACTATATTTTCCAATAAATAGAAGCTCATTCTTCCTTCATTTCTCACCAATTCACTAAAGCTATAGAGCAATTATTATAGAGAGAAATTATAGAGAGAAAGAATAAGAGAAGTCTGCTACCTCACTATTCCAGTATCTAGTTTTCTTTTAAGGTAAGGGGTATTATTCTTTCGTATTCATGAAGAGAGTTATTTTCTTTCAATACTTGTAAAGGTTTTTATTCCATTCTTTATTATTATGTTGGAATAACATGTTTATGCGAAGTACCACATACATGGTGAAATTCTTCTGTTATTCCATTCTTTATTATTCTGTTGAAATAACCTGTCTGTGTGGTCTATCGCATGCCTGGTGAATTTTGTTGTTATTCCATTCTTTATTATTCTGTTGGAATATCCTGTCTGTGCGGATTACGTATGACTTGGTTCTATTCTTTATTATACTTTTGGAATATCCTGTCTGTGCGGATTACGCATGACCTAGTTCCATTCTTTATTATTCTGTTGGGAATAACCTGTTTGTGCGGTCTATCGCACGCTTGGTGAATTCTTCTGTTATTCTATTCTTTATTATTCTGTTGGAATAACATGTCTATGTGGATTACCACATGCATGGTGAATGACCTTTCGTATTCAATCTTTATTAAATTATGGAAATGATCTGTCTACGTGGATTACCGCATGGGGGTGAAAATCCATTTGCAGTTTCGTATATTCTATTATACTCGTATGAGATATCATTTTTTTGTACTCGTCATGGAATATCATTTTCTTTGGTATTTTTCTTTTATGAGTTTCTATTCACAGGTAACTATTTACCTGGTTACTATTCACTCTAGTATTTGTGGCACCCCCAAATTCGGGTTACCTGACTCCCGAGTTTGGTGTTCACGATCCACAATATAAATAACACCTAACTACCCATAATATATATAGATAGTAACTTTCATAAGTTTTTATCAGAGTTTAATAATACATCACCCAGGTTCTCTAACCATAACTTTACAAATATACTCTTTAGATATACAAAAAGGGTTTACAATACAACATAATAAATATGTTAATCATAACTAGTTTATTACAACGCCTTTGCCTTTGTCCTTTGCAGCACTTCCTACAACTTCATCCCTAGCTGAAAATTTTTATTTAGCAAGGGTGAGCAACTAATTTGCCCCGCAAGTTAAGACATACAATAAATGTATAAGAATTCAAAACAACAGTCTATCTATTTTGATAGAATGAAATCAAAGTTCGGGGAACTTTGAAATAGCTGAACAAATCGTTATTCAATAATAAGTTTTCTCGTATTCTATACAACACAATAATTCAATAATGAAAGAGTACAATGCTTTCAAAGTTTCTACGATATTCTAATGAATAATCAAGAATCAATTCTACGAAATATCAAAGTGGAATGTTTTCCAAATTTATACTGAGCGATCACACAAGATCTTGAACTTATTTTCTCGGGTAGATATCAAAGATTTACTTTGATAAATACTCAGGTGTATCAGATAGCCATAAAGATTAAATCATACCCCTCTGCAAGTACAACAAGTGATCAGCTTATTATACCCTATATTATGCATAATACTCAAAACGCGCGCAAAGATCGAATTCACGACCAACAAAATGTTCCCTTTATATAAAATGTTGTTCTTCTCAGTCTTAGAATCAAGATTTTGATTTTACAACTAAATACTGGTATTTCAAATTTTATTTACTTCTCGGTCGAGCCGGAATAATTGGCTTCGATCTGTCAATAATAATTGAATTCTCTTTTCAAACCTATCAAATTCAAACAAATGTTCGTCTAGCTAGAATAATTAGCTACGACATTTCTCAGTGTAATTTGACAATAAACAGGAATTATCTGTACTGTCAATTCTAACTTCTACAGATATGAATATCCAACAACAGTTATTCTACAAATGTATATTTCTAAATCAGTAATTCAATTTGAATTATTAAGCATGCACTAACTGCGAATTATCAACAATAATTCCCTGGACGTGGTATAATTAGCAATAATTATCCACCAATAATAATTGAAGGAAATAACTCAAGGTTGAGTTAGGGAACTTGTCTCTTTTGCTGATTACAGCTACACAAAATACTTATCTACTTTCGAAAGACCTATAACCAATAATATCGATCTAACAATTAGCACAATAATTCACATAACACACAACACTGTAGTTCACAGTGAAACTTCTCCTAAACACATTACCACATAGCCACAACAGTGTTTATAACCTATATAAACACTTAACAAGTCAAACTAATTTAGTCTGGTTGGACTTTGGTCCATTCTCGGTGTTCTGGTCACCCTACCCGACAATTAACACATTAATTGTCAATTAAACTTGGTCTCTAAGCTTCAATATTAATTTAGATAAGTCAATTATCATTAATAATATTTTTCGAAAGCTTTTAATAATTATCAAGCAATTATTATAATTTATAATAATTTTTTAAATATCAGAATCATTTTTAAATGATTTAATTATCAATTAATCGTATCATTATTAATATTTAATAATATCAAAATATTAATAACATACTTTTCAAAATATTAAAGTTATTATCAATAACTTAAAATATTTTTAAACCATCAATATTCTACTTAAATGATTTTTAAAATAATTAAAATCATTTTTAAATCATCATCATTAATATATAAATATTAATGAAATTATTATCCAAATATTAAAAGTCATTAATTTTAACTTAAAATATTTTAAAACCATTTTTCTCATTTTTAAATGATTTTTAAATCAATAAAATCATTTTTAATTCATTTATTTAATATAATAATTAAATAAATCAAACATCATTAATATTAATTTATTAATGAAAATTCTCCAAAAATATTGAAAATTATATTTTATAATTTAAAATATTTTCTAACACTTTATTCTCAATTAAAATGATTTTTAAATCATTAAAATTATTTTTATCTTATTTATTTAATTTAATAATCAAATAAATCTAATATCATTAATATTAAATTATTAATGAAAATTATCCAAAAATATTAAAAGTTACATTTTATAACTCAAAATATTTTTAAATACATTATTCTTATTTAAAATGATTTTTCATAATATTAAATCATTTTTCTCTAATTTATTTAATACACTAATTAAATAAATTAAATACCTTTAATATTTAAATAATTATAAATATTAAAGAAAAATATTCCAATTGGTCAAAAATTATTTTTCATAATTTAAAATAATTTTTAAAACCATTTTTGGTAATTTTT
Organism: Panax japonicus; assembly: GCA_020205505.1. Classification (NCBI taxonomy): domain Eukaryota; kingdom Viridiplantae; phylum Streptophyta; class Magnoliopsida; order Apiales; family Araliaceae; genus Panax; species Panax japonicus. The sequence goes on from JAINUV010001067.1 coordinate 43,562, forward strand.
AGAATTTATTTCTAATTTTTAATTATTTTTCGGAATATTCAGAAAATAAAATAAATAAAACCGTCGCTATAGAGCTTTAGCGACACAAAGCGTCGTTGTTGGTGTTCTTGAGCTCAAGAACACTGACAGCCGGCAGTTCAAGGGGTCATGTTTGACCGACCATAAATCTCAATCGAAAATGTTTCTGGGAAATCTATAAACATGATCTTGTAGTCCGTATACAGTACTACATTTATCAATTCTTATCTCAATCAAACAGAAACATAACAAAGAGAACTGGAATCTTAAAGTCCTTGTCAGAGTGCTCCTGGGTTTTTTCTAGGTTACCCAGAAACCCAGGCAGCTCGTGGTGTAACTTTCCAGGTCATTTTAATCAATGTTTTGTTTACGGTTTATGTGATCTCATGGTACCAGTAGGTACTCCTTTTGTCAAGGAACATATTAGAAGCAAAATATCAAATAAACAACACCACAACATCCCAATTTAGCGTGGTCAATGTATGTCAGATAATTTGTTCATACGGTTTCTGGGTTTTCCAGAAACCCAGAATCAGTCATTGATGGCTACTTTGACCATCATCCATGTTCAATATATTGATATTTTAAAGGTTCGTAAAGCATGATTCTACCTTTAAGACAACAGACTACAAATAAAGTCCAACAAAATCACAACTAACATCATATATGTCAGATATGGGCCTTGAAAGTAGTTGTCAGACGCTGGAAAAACCAATTCTGGGTTACCCAGAATCTGACTGGTCATGCCCGGTCAACGGGTTTTGACCAAGAATAAAATGAAATCCAGACATGTGATGACTGTGTTTACACTTCCAGATTGAAGACAACATAACAAGCTACCAATAACAACATTAAAACAACACATATCATATACGAGCAAGGATCTGTGGCGACTGACATTTGGTTGTCAGACCACATTTCAAGCTCAAGAACAGATTTTGAAAAACATCCTTTTAAGGCACTTTGATGCTATGGATTCATGATAGATCATCATAGATCTTCATAAAACATCCATTAGCAAGATTATAAACACTTAAACACACAAAATTTCTTAGCATAAAAGATCAAACTCAAGTTAGGGTTTATACCTTTTCTTGCCAAATCTTTGATCTTGTCTTAACAATCTGGTCTAGATGTTTTAAAGGACTAAAATAGGACTGTTCTACTTGATTATTTCGGAGCTTTGAGAGAGAATGAGAGTTGGTGAGAGCTTGTACGCAAAATGACTAATAAAATGGATTTTCTCTCTCTAAATCTCTTATATAAGCTTAGATGTTGCTTGGGATCTGATAAATTCGACTGGAAGGCTAAGATATTGTCTCACAAAGTCAACATAGTTGGTGAACAACTAAAGTTGTTACCAATAATGCAAGTTATCCAATTAAAATAAACTAAAATGGCATTTTGGTCATTTATAAATTAATTTTAATGGCATACTTGTACAATTCACAAATCCTTAGGGTTTAAGGCTTGGATTAGGGTTTAAGATTTGAACCCTTTAGGTATTAAAAATTCTAGTTCCCACAATTTTCAAATTTAGGGTTTAGTTAGAAAAATAAATTTTCTAAAATAAAATTAGGGTTTCTAAAATAGAAATTTAACATACAAAAATATAATTAGAGTTTTCTAATCATATTTAAGTTTAACAAACACTTTAGGCATGCTAATAAAAATTAGGGTTGCCTAATTAGGGTTTAGGAAATCCCAGATTTTAAATTAGGGTTTCCCGACGTACAATTAAGATTTTTAATTGTACAATTTATTTTCTAAATTTAAGATTATGGTTTTAAATCCCTTATTAAGGTTTATTAATTACAAACCTTATCCGATCAATTATTGATCAACATAATCAACATACAGCACAAACACATTATTAGCAATATAATTATTTTAATTATATTTTCTACTGAATCCCTGTCCGAAAATTAGGGTTAGGGTTTTCTAAAGTTGTTAAGCACAACTCTACTCTAAATTTATTAGTCAATACACAAATTGACTTTCTCGAGACTCGTATCACAGATACTTGTCACAAAATTGATAATTAATATTAATATTAATTATAAAAAAAATTATTCACAAATTTTGGATTATTCGAAATCCTGGGTTATCACATTCACCCCTCCTTAAAAGGATTCCGTCCTCGGAATCACCGCTTTCTTATTCTCTATAATCTTTTAAAGTTGTATCATCAATTCATTTTTATTAACACAATATTAATTTGTGTTTCAAATTCCAACGTATGATTTGAATATATAAAAGAAAACAATTCACAGCCATATTTATCCAATATCAACCGCGTAATTTAAGTATTAAGCGAAATCGTTACCTGCTGCCATCTCCTGAGTAGCTACCGCATCTAGCGCCGTCATGTTGAATGTACGGGCTGTTGGTCTTCCTGGCTGTGCAGGTCCTCGAATCGCCAAGGTTCCACCACCAGGTCCCTTCTTGGCACTTTCTTTTTCTTCATTCTTCTTCGGACAGTTTCGCACCAGATGATCAGTCGATCCACACGCATAGCAACCTTGAATCTTTTTCGGGCTGGGACAATTTGGCGACATATGCCCCTCTTGTCCGCAGTTGTAACAAACCCCCTTCTTCTTCAAACAAACACCTGCATGATTCTTCCCACAATTTGCACAAGGCCCTCCTCCTTTCTTATTCCCTTCAGCTTTGCTACCCGATTGGGTAATCTCACTCCACTTCCTTTTATTCGGGTTACTAACACCACTGCTTCCACCCTCATTGGTATTCTTCTTCTTCTCTTGATGAAAACGAGATGCAGCCTCGCTTCCTCCTTCAGTAATTAACGCTTTCTCCAATAGAGCCGCAAAAGTGTTGATCTGCAGCACAGCTACTTTGTTGTAAATCCCCAGCTTCAATCCGTTCTCAAATCTTCTTGCTTTTCTTGCTTCTGTGTTCACCTGATGAGGTGCAAATCGTGCCAATTCGTTGAATTTAGCCGCGTATTCAGAAACAGACATGTTCTCCTGCTTAAGTTCCAAGAACTTAACTTCCATCCGAGCTTGCATACTCGATGAGAAGTAGTTCTCAAAGAACAACTCCTTAAATCTGGCCCACGTCACCACCGCTGTACCCGCTCTCGCTTGATTGGTTTCCCACCAATAATTGGCTTCTCCCTTCATTAAGTATGTCGCAAAAGCCTTCTTTTGCTCTTCTGCACTCGCGCAATCACGAACGCTTTCTCCGTCTCTTTTACCCAAGTTTGGGCTTCGATCGGATCCGTAGTCCCCTTGAATTCAGGAGGTCCTACCGCTTTAAAATCCTTAAAATTAGCCAATCTGTCAGCTGGCTGATTCCTTGGTCTTCCCCTGGCTGGAGCCCTATTTTCCATAGCTTGGGCCAGCATATCCACAAAATTTCGCATCGGGTCCACTTGACCTCCTTCGTTATTCACTGATTGTTCTTCTCTTTGGTTTCGATTCTGTCGTCTAGGCGGCATGATCTGATTTAAATGAAAATCTTATATTATTACTCTTTCTCTATACAAATTCTTAACACAATAAGAATTTAACACATAATTCTCAAGTAATCGCATATTTATTCAAATAGCACATAGTACATTTAGTACTTCACATATTACTATCCTTTTAAAATAATACTAGGATTAACACACTCAACTTTACAAAAGTTGAAATTCCCCAACTTTACAGAAAAAGTTGACATTCTCCAATTACACATTACCATTACCAGTTCATCAAACTTACCACACTTAGGAGTTCAGTAACTTGCCACAATCATATGAGTGTATGAACTTATCCTAGTCAGACCTTTGGCGTCCATTCGCTGAGGGGTTCAGGACATTTCATATAATTATGAGTCATGAACATACCATAAGTATGAGTTCTAAGAACACACAAATTCATTTTAATCTTATATTCATATAGAAAATAAAGATTTTATTCATACAAACATATATTTTCATATGTTCAAACATCGTTCTTGATATTACATATCTTAATATCAGAAACTTCTACCAAAAGATATTATAACTTATATCTAAGTTATCTAACGCCCACTCCCTTCACCAATCTTCTTCTTGCTGGGACACTTGTTAAATCCATGCCCCGTTTGCCCACAGGAAAAACACTTCCTCATATTTGGTTTAGGACAATGCAAAGAGATATGTCCTTCCTGCTTACAGTTGAAGCACACGATCTTCCACATCATGCATTCCCCCACGTGAGTTTTGCCACACTTACTGCAATCTTTCTTTTTCTTCGGGTTCGAATTTCTAGAGTTGTCACTGTCATTGTTCCTCTTTCTTTTCTTCTTATCCTTCTTGCCGGTTCCTTCAGACGATCAACCACCTTCAGCCTTCATTCGTTCCACCTGTGCTTTCAGCTCGTTCCGTTCTTCAGTCATTTCACGTAACGCCCGCTCCGCCTTCCACAACTCCTCCAAAAGAAATACTTTGCTCCAGAGTTCCTGGACTTCCACAGATAACTGATCTTGTTCACCAACCTTGATCTTATTCTTTAGTTCCGCCCTAGCTTCTTCAGACTCCGCTTCCTCATCACCACTTAGATACATCTCAGGATAATCGTCATGATCACTCCCAAGATTGATCATTGGTTCATCTTTCCCCACTTCTTCAACCGATTCACTCTGTGCTGACACCTCGGCTACTAGCATTGGTGCGACAGCCGCTGGCTTCTCCGTACTCATTTTATCTTCTCCTGACATCCTGCTATTAGTTTTAAACAACTTGATTAGTACTTCACCAGTACAAATTTCTCTCACTACGAATTTACTTATCTTACTATCGATACACTTCAACGATCCCTCACTTAATACTCTAAATGAGTATTCTCTATCTCGCTATGGTCATAATCCTAGGGTTTTCCCCCACCCCACTTAAGGTTTATAACCTACAGCTCTACTACCAGCTGGTGACACCTTGGTCACTACAGCTCTGATACCAACCTGTGGCACCCCCAAATCCGGGTTACCTGACTCCCGAGTTTGGTGTTCACGATCAACAATATAAATAACACTTAACTACCCATAATATATATAGATAGTAACTTTCATAAGTTTTTATCAGAGTTTAATAATACATCACCCAGGTTCTCTAACCTTAACTTTACAAATATACCCTTTAGATATACAAAAAAGGTTTACAATACAACATAATAAATATGTTAATCATAACTAGTTTATTACAACGCCTTTGCCTTTGTCCTTTGCAGCACCTCCTGTAACTTCATCCCTAGCTGAAAAATTTTATTTAGCAAGGGTGAGCAACTAATTTTCCCCGAAAGTTAAGACATACAATAAATGTATAAGAATTCAAAACAACAGTCTATCTATTTTGATAGAATGAAATCAAAGTTCGGGGAACTTTGAAATAGCAAAACAAATCGTTATTCAATAATAAGTTTTCCCGTATTCTATACAACACAATAATTCAATAATGAAAGAGTACAACGCTTTCAAAGTTTCTACGATATTCTAATGAATAATCAAGAATCAATTCTACGAAATATCAAAGTGGAATGTTTTCCATATTTATACTGAGCGATCACACAAGATCTTGAACTTATTTTCTCGGGTAGATATCAAAGATTTACTTTGATAAATACTCAGGTGTATCAGATAACCATAATGATTAAATCATACCCCTCTGCAAGTACAACAAGTGATCAGCTTATTATATCTTATATTATGCATAATACTCAAAACGCGCGCAAAGGTCGAATTCACGACCAACAAAATGTTCCCTTTATATAAAAAGTTGTTCTTCTCAGTCTTAGAATCAAGATTTTGATTTTACAACGAAATACTGGTATTTCAAATTTTATTTACTTCTCGATCGAGCCGGAATAATTGGCTTCGATCTGTCAATAATAATTGAATTCTCTTTTCAAACCTATCAAATTCAAACAAATATTCGTCTAGCTAGAATAATTAGCTACGACATTTCTCAGTGTAATTTGACAATAAACAGGAATTATCTGTACTGTCAATTCTAACTTCTACAGATATGAATATCCAACAACAGTTATTCTACAAATGTATATTTCTAAATCAGTAATTCAATTTGAATTATTAAGCATGCACTAACTGTGAATTATCAACAATAATTCCCTGGACGTGGTATAATTAGCAATAATTATCCACCAATAATAATTGAAGGAAATAACTCAAGGTTGAGTTAGGGAACTTGCCTCTTCCGCTGATTACAGCTACACAAAATACTTATCTGCTTTCGAAAGACCTATAACCAATAATATGTAGGGCTTCGGCACAAAAACGCACAGCGGAAATTAAAATTTTAAAGCAATTTCCGAAACCCTAAAACAGGATCCATGCGAAAATCAATTAATTCAGAGGGTAGAAATTTTACCGATTAGATTTGCTAGAACCGATCCGGTCGAATCTCCAACGCAATTCAAGCGGACTGCGTCTCTACGGTATCCACACGAACGCTCTGCACGAATCGTCCTACGATCTGCAGAAAAGGGAGTATGGTACTAGCCACCAAGGATGGATTTTCAGAACTTTTCTCTCTAGCTTCTCTCTCAAGAGCGGCTAGGGTTTGGTTATGAAATGAGATGTATTTTCAAAGTGGAGGCTACATATCATATATATAGCAAAATAAAAACCACTATTCAAAACCCTAATTTGTAAAATCCGAATTTATATATATATATCTTAATTAAGTCTTACTTAATTAATATACCTATATATATAAATTATCCTATTAATTTAAATTCGTAATTTAAATACTATCAATCATATTGATATATTTAAATCCTTTAAATTAATTCCCTTTTAATAACGTTCTATGTGTGTGACCCTATAGGTTATTATTACGTTGGCAATAATTTTAAAATCATATTATAAAATTATAAACAGTGAGCGGCATCTAGTAATGCATCACTGCTACCCAAGTAATAATAAGATCGATGATTCGATGCAACCTTTTGTGACCAATGTTTCAATGCAATTTAATCCTTTTAACCTTAATATCCTAGATTAAACTCGAGTCATGGAATGTGTCATACTCTTCATAATTTAATCTGAGTTTTCTTGATCAATGAGTAGACTATATGAAACAAATCACTATTTGAGCATGGCCATGCATTTCATAGTCCTACTCAATCAAGAGGCCTATGGATATCACCCATAATATATAGGATGGTTAAATTCCATCTAGATCACTCATATTTCGCACATGATTAATGATGAACCCAATAATCACCTTTATAGTCCACCCGATTAAAGGTAACATTTGATGATATCAAAGTACATAAATTCTCGTGTAGTAATATAGCGATTTCAGGTCGGAGGACCATTACATCATTGTCACTATGAGAATTGCTAATGACACTTCGCATAATGCTCCATATAGAATTCTCATGGTGGGTCTGTCCAGTACATCGTTCTCTAACATGTACCTATGCATTGACTTAATATCTCATATATTTATGACCAATGAGATTTGGTCATCAGTCAATCCACATACTAGTCTCAATGCATCATTGTTGTCCCATCAACAATGATACTCGACTAGGGACATTTAAGAACACTGATACTAATGGTAATATATAATCTCATGTTCAAGTCACATACTTGAAACTATATAATTTGTATCACTATTCTAAGGAATTTTATTATGTTAACAATTATATTACGCAGTAAATAAAACCATAATAAAATCATATATTTATTCAATCAAATATAATATCAAAACGTTAAACAATTATATCAAATAATTGGCCTCTAGGGCATAAACTCTAACATAATATCGGTCTAACAATTAGTAAAATAATTCACATAACACACAACACTGTAGTTCACAGTCAAACTTCTCCTAAACACATTACCACATTGCTACAACAGTGTTTATAACCTATATAAACACTTAACAAGTCAAACTAATTTAGTCTGGTTGGACTTTGGTCCATTCTCGGTGTTCTGGTCACCCTATCCGACAATTAACACATTGATTGTTAATTAAACTTGGTCTCTAAGCTTCAATATTAATTTAGATAAGTCAATTATCATTAATAATATTTTTTGGAAGCTTTTAATAATTATCAAGCAATTATTATAATATATAATAATTTTTCAAATATTAGAATCATTTTTAAATGATTTAATTATCAATTAATCGTATCATTATTAATATTTAATAATATCAAAATATTAATAACATACTTTTCAAAATATTAAAGTTATTATCAATAACTTAAAATATTTTTAAACCATCAATATTCTACTTAATTGATTTTTAAAATAATTAAAATTATTTTTAAATCATCACCATTAATATATAAATATTAATGAAATTATTATCCAAATATTAAAAGTCATTAATTTTAACTTAAAATATTTTTAAACCATTTTTCTCATTTTTAAAAGATTTTTAAATCAATAAAATCGTTTTTAATTCATTTATTTAATATAATAATTAAATAAATCAAACATCATTAATATTAATTTATTAATGAAAATTCTCCAAAATATTGAAAATTATATTTTATAATTTAAAATATTTTCTAACACTTTATTCTCAATTAAAATGATTTTTAAATCATTAAAATTATTTTTATCTTATTTATTTAATTTAATAATCAAATAAATCTAATATCATTAATATTAAATTATTAATGAAAATTCTCCAAAAATATTAAAAGTTATATTTTATAACTCAAAATATTTTTAAATACATTATTCTTATTTAAAATGATTTTTCATAATATTAAATCATTTTTCTCTAATTTATTTAATACACTAATTAAATAGATTAAATACCTTTAATATTTAAATAATTATAAATATTAAAGAAAAATATTCCAATTGGTCAAAAATTATTTTTTATAATTTAAAATAATTTTTAAAACTATTTTTGGTAATTTTTAGAATTTATTTCTAATTTTTAATTATTAATTTTTAGAATTTATTTTTAATTTTTAATTATTTTTCGGAATATTCAGAAAATAAAATAAATAAAACCGTCGCTATAGAGCTTTAGCGACACAAAGCGTCGCTATTGGTGTTCTTGAGCTCAAGAACACTGACAGACCATAAATCTCAATCGAAAATGTTTCTGGGAAATCTATAAACATGATCGTGTAGTCCGTATACAGTACTACATTTATCAATTCTTATCTCGATCAAACAGAAACATAACAAAGAGAACTGGAATCTTAAAGTCCTTGTCAGAGTGCTCCTGGGTTTTTTCTAGGTTACCCAGAAACCCAGGCAGCTCATGGTGTAACTTTCCAGGTCATTTTAATCAAGGTTTTGTTTACGGTTTATGTGATCTCATGGTACCAGTAGGTACTCCTTTTGTCAAGGAACATATTAGAAGCAAAATATCAAATAAACAACACCACAACATCCAAATTTAGCGTGGTCAAAGTATGTCAGATAATTTGTTCATACGGTTTCTGGGTTTTCCAGAAACCCAGAATCAGTCATTGATGGCTACTTTGACCATCATCCATGTTCAATATATTGATATTTTAAAGGTTCGTAAAGCATGATTCTACCTTTAAGACAACAGCCTACAAATAAAGTCCAACAAAATCAACAACTAACATCATATATGTCAGATATGGGCCTTGAAAGTAGTTATCAGACGCTGGAAAAACCAATTCTGGGTTACCCAGATTCTGACTGGTCATGCCCGGTCAACGGGTTTTGACTAAGAATAAAATGAAATCCAGACATGTGATGACTGTGTTTACACTTCCAGATTGAAGACAACATAACAAGCTACCAATAACAACATTAAAACAACACATATCATATACGAGCAAGGATCTGTGGCGACTGACATTTGGTTGTCAGACCACATTTCAAGCTCAAGAACAGATTTTGAAAAACATCCTTTTAAGGCACTTTGATGCTATGGATTCATGATAGATCATCATAGATCTTCATAAAACATCCATTAGCAAGATTATAAACACTTAAACACACAAAATTTCTTAGCATAAAAGATCAAACTCAAGTTAGGGTTTATACCTTTTCTTGCCAAATCTTTGATCTTGTCTTAATAATCTGGTCTAGATGTTTTAAAGGACTAAAATAGGACTGTTCTACTTGATTATTTCGGAGCTTTGAGAGAGAATGAGAGTTGGTGAGAGCTTGTATGCAAAATGACTAATAAAATGGATTTTCTCTCTCTAAATCTCTTATATAAGCTTAGATGTTGCTTGGGATCTGATAAATTCGGCTGGAAGGCTAAGATATTGTCTCACAAAGTCAACATAGTTGGTGAACAACTAAAGTTGTTACCAATAATGCAAGTTATCCAATTAAAACAAACTAAAATGGCATTTTGGTGATTTATAAATTAATTTTAATGGCATACTTGTACAATTCACAAATCCTTAGGGTTTAGGGCTTGGATTAGGGTTTAAGATTTGAACCCTTTAGGTATTAAAAATTCTAGTTCCCACAATTTTCAAATTTAGGGTTTAGTTAGAAAAATAAATTTTCTAAAATAAAATTAGGGTTTCTAAAATAGAAATTTAACAAACAAAAATATAAATAGAGTTTTCTAATCATATTTAAGTTTAACAAACACTTTAGGCATGCTAATAAAAATTAGGGTTGCCTTATTAGGGTTTAGGAAATCCCAGATTTTAAATTAGGGTTTCCCAGCGTACAATTAAGGTTTTTAATTGTACAATTTATTTTCTAAATTTAAGGTTAGGGTTTTAAATCCCTTATTAAGGTTTATTAATTACAAACCTTATCCGATCAATTATTGATCAACATAATCAACATACAGCACAAACACATTATTAGCAATATAATTATTTTAATTATATTTTCTACCGAATCCCCATCCGAAAATTAGGGTTAGGGTTTTCTAAAGTTGTTAAGCACAACTCAACTCTAAATTTATTAGTCATTACACAAATTGACTTTCTCGAGACTTGTATCACAGATACTTGTCACAAAATTGATAATTAATATTAATATTAATTAAAAAAAATTATTCACAAATTTTGGATTATTCGAAATCCTGGGTTATCACAGTATTATTAATTCGGATATTCAGGGCACTTTTTCATGCCAGAGTATTCATAAGTTACTATTCATGGGTTACTATTTACCCAATTACTATTCACCCAAATATTATTCACTCGGGTATTTGGAGTACTTTTCATGTCGAGATACTATTCACGGGGTACTATTCACCTAAAAATATATTTCTTTTCTGTCCAAATTATTTTTGATACATGAATATTATTCTTGAATTTTACTCTACAAAGAAGTATCATGTTGACAATTTGGACGTTATTGATTTTTGGATAAATTAAATTATAAAACTTTAAAATTTTTCCTTGAACTTGTTTTATTGAATTATTATGTCATTGTCATCATCCTCATGCATATATTGTGATTACAGTCATCTTTGGCTTCGGTGCATAGATGGACTTGGTATGATTACAACCATGAATTATTCGGTATAATCATGACCGTAATATGACGAATGATGTGGTTAAAGTCCTAATTGGCCTGTAGTTCATTGATGGACAGTTGTTGGTATGATTATGACCAGGGATTATTCGGTATAATCATCACCATTGATGATTACATGAATATCCTTGGTCGTGGTACAGGGATGATTCGATTTTATTTATTAAGCTTAGTCTCAACGATAAAGTTGATGAAAAACTTTTTAAATCATAGAAGATAGTAGATTTTATGCTCTACTTGACTATTCTAATGGATTGCTTATTTCCGCTGTAGTTGTTGATCTAAAACGTGTTGTCTATTGTATTCTATCAGTTGTTATACTGTTGAAGGCTAAGGATAATTTATTCTGCATTATCTTAGTCATAATATTTCTTACTGGGCTAGTTGAACTCACCCTTTCTTTCATTGTTCTCTTCAGAAAATGAGAATATAGCTGGGATGAGTCGGGGAATGGAGTCATGGTCCAGGATAAATGGCTTTAGTAGTCCTCACTAATCTACAGAATAATGTGATAATAATTGTAATGAGGACACCATTGAGTGTGGATATTGTCTAGATGACAATATTCTTGTTTAAATTCTCAGCTATGTTTTGTTGTATTTTACACGACTGTTGTATAATTAAGTTGTATTTGAATTTGTAACATTCTACAATTTTAATTGTTATATTAAATATTTATTTAATTATTTAAATATTTAATGGATGTGTTTATTGTTGAATAAATAATTGTTCAAATTTGAATTGATATGGTTAATTATTTGTTAAATAAATAATTAAGGAAAATTAATTATTTTGCTAATTTAATTTAATTATTAAGTTAGAGAATTTTGATTAATTGAATTACTATTCTTTTTATTGGAATTTGTAAATTTAAAAGGATGTGTTAGTTGATTAAATAAAGTTATAATTATATAGAAAATTATAATTTTGTGGTATTGATTTATGTGATAAAGTGATTTAATAAATTATTATTATTAATAATTTAATTAAATTAATGTGTGTCAAATAACCTTGTTATAAAGGAGTTACTAAAATAAATTAAGGGAGTTTAATTTAGTTTTGCCAAACAAGGCTTATTGCTTATTAAGTCTTTGTTCTAATTTTGTTTTACCAAACAAGGCCTAAGGCCTATTAAGTCTTTAATTTATTTGAATTTTACCAAACAAGGTGTTAGGATTAATGGGTTATTTTGTTAGTGGTTAACCAAACATGCCTTATGGCTTTTGATTTTTAAAACTCATATAACTGATATCAGTTATATGTTTTGTATTTATATTATATAATCAATATATATTATATTCTATATACGTTATTTGTTAAGTACGTTAGATAGAGAGAGAAGAAGAAAAGAAAACTCAGGGGAAGAAGAAGAAGAATAAGAAGAAGAAGAAGGGAAGAAGAAGAGAAGAGAGGAAGAAAGGCTAGAGAGTGGAGAAAGGCTTGTCAAGTAAAAGATAGCCATCATCATCTTCTTCAATGTTTCATCCTACCCTTTTTCTTTTATGTTTTCTAAAATTCTAGTTTTCTCTTCTCTAATTCTCTATAAATTCCTTGTGTAGAGATAAATTGTCGTTGTTATGTGGCTTTATATTGCATACTAGTGATGTTAAAACGATTTTCATAAGCTATAGTCAATAAATTGGTATTATGTATATGTTTGTGAAGAAAAATATTTTTACAGAGAGTTTTGTGTGTGTATATATATATATATATTGTTTGGGTTTAAGGTAGAAATTAAGGGTTTAATTGTTGTTTAGTTGATAAATTAATTATTGAATTTGTTAGAGTATATATATACTTTGATAAAATGCTTTGAATTAGTGGTTTTAGTTGAAAAACAAAAGTTACAGTGTTGATTTTCATTGAAATATCAAAAAGTGAGTTTTAGCCAAAAACAGTGAATTTGGGTGTGTTAATTTTGTTGTTTATTTTTTTATATGGGTAGAATCATGTTTAGAGATTTTAAAATATGTTTATATGAAGTCTTTATATGATTTATGTGTTAATTAGTCTGTTAGAAACGAGCTTGTAGGCCAAAATTGGCTTTTTCTGTGTTGTTGCTGAGGCTGTCTGTCGAGGTCTGCAATTCGGCACCGCGGCGCGGACTTGCAGTACCTTTTTGGCGCTGCAACGCCATGCTCACGCCGCAGCGCGACCTTGTAGCCTTGGTTTCCGCGCCGCAGCGCCATGCCCACGCCGCAGCGCTACCCATAGTATAAACTGTGGCGCATCGGTGCGAGTTAGCAGAATGGTCTGACAGTGTACTTTTTGTACACGAAATTTTAAGAAAAGTTATGTGATAATAGTAGGACTGCTAAATGTTGATTTTAGTATTTCTATACTATGAATAAGTATGTTATTAACAATTAACTTATGTTATAACTCAATTATGTGATTAAAAATCCAATTTTAAATGATGAATGTACTTAGTTATGTTTGTAAGATGGTAATGACTAATTATGTCATGATGACATATGTTTATAAGATATTGTGATTCGTATTGATTTGGTTTAGCCTACGAGCAAGGCAAGTTCTCTAACTCTACTTTTGTAATTGGAATCAATTATTGTTCTCAATATAGTAACACAAGTTTTCTAAACTTTCTTTTTACATTGAGCAAGTTCTTTAACTCTACTTTTAGAATTGTGCAATCGCTTAAATTTTCTTTGAGCAAGTTTTTCTAATCATTTATCTTGTTGAAATAATTATGGTTTTCAATTCGATTATGATATAATGATGTAAGTTATTCTTGAGCAAGTTATTCTTGTATTTAACTTGTTGTTTAGCATGTAAATTTATATATTCTAATGTTGAACATTTTTATCAATCAAATTGTTATGCATGCTTAGTATTCAATTCTAATTAACCTTAGCTTTGTATTGTTCAAGCAAGGTGTTATAGTTTTTCAAATTGTATGCTCTTAGATTATTCCTAAAGCATGACTTTAGTTTACTATGATTGATTTAATCACGATTATATTCTATAGTGAAATGTTCTTGGTTTCATTCAACTAATCCTTAGTTGATGTTCGTTGAATTCCAAATTACCCTAAAAGCTTATCCAAACCAAACTTCCTTTGGTGCGAACTTGTACTCTAAATACTGATATGAACAACCCTAATGTTATGATTAGGGGTTAACTTACGCGTAGCGTTAAATGTTTGTGCACAATACATGGTACGAATGGATGATCCCCCTAAGTACGAAGAGTCATTATAGTCTTATGACTGTTAAAGTTGGAGTTGAAAGATTACTCGCAACTGTGGACATAGTTTATGGTTTTATGACCCTCAGTTATATTTATTCCACATTTTGGATTTCAGTTTCTGATTATTGATGATAGAGTACTATTCATTGTTGATGAGCCAATTATTGGCAATTATTGTTGCTATACTCCTATTGATTCTATATTACATCCAGTGAGCAATTGTTTTGCTCACTCTTGCATATTTTTAAACTCATTGCAGCTAAAGAAAAGAAGGTAGATGAACCTTCGTCTAGCAAAGGAAAGGGAAAAACGTGCAAGTGATGAAGACTTGTAGGTTTTACTTTAGACTTTTATTATGATGATCTTAGACTTGGATTTAATGAAGTTTATTTAATTTCCGCATTTGAATGATTGTATTTAAAGGTTAGATAACCTGAGAGATTTTATTATGTAACCCTTTAATGGGAAATGTTTTATTTATCAATTTTTAATGTGATTGGGTAGTTAGATATGAATGTTTGATTAAGTGAACACCAGATCCTGTGGAAATGAAGTACCTGGATTTGGGGGTGTCACAGAATTTATGTACCATGGATCTGGCTACTCAAGATGGGTGATATATACCTGTTTTGGGGGCGTCACAGTTGGTATCAAAGCTTAGGGATATGATCCCTGGCTGAGATGTGAGACTAGAACTAGGAGGGGAGAGACAGGTAATTCCTTCGCTAGTATGACCTAACTAAGTTTATTTGGTATTTAACTGGTCGGTCAGAGTATAGGGATAATATGTGATATGTCAATTAACCCTTGTTTTGTAATAGTGTTTGAAAATGGCATCTGAAAATGTTGAGATCAACAATGAAGCACATGAGACCGTTAAGTCACCAACGATCAATACCCAGGATAATGTGCAACAGGAAGACAATAATCCTCAGGTAAATAATAACACGATAATAATCATACCGGTGGCAACGGCCAACGGAACAATGATAACCATCGTGGGGGAAATTATCATGCCAAGAATGGTAACCACTTCGGTGGTAATCATGGCCAAGATAATAGAAGTGAAAGTTTCAAGAAGAGGAGATTCAATAATAATGAAAAGAGGTCAGCACCAACACCTATTGTTAAGGAAGGAGAATGACCACCGGTCGTATGTTACAAATACAGAGGGGAGGGACATATCAATCCAAACTGCGTGATGCAGTCCAAAGCATGTTACAATTGTGGAAAAGAAGGTCACCTAGCCCGATTTTGTCGTGCACCAAAGTCAAGTCCAGCTGGGACGGTGGCACTAAAGACGGATACGGACAAAATAAAGTCGGTGGTTTCAGGAATAGTGTTTTTCGTGACTTCTCAAAAAGTAAGTAACCTAAACAAAGTAAGCACGGGTTAGTTAATTATAAATTCTTGCAAAGTCTATACCTTATTAGATACCAGTTCTACCCATTCTTTTATCTCTCTTGCTTGCGCTCAACGTTTAAATTAACCCCAGAGATGTTAGACTTTGACTTATTGGTTTAAACTTCGTTAGTAGAAACCTTCGTTACCTCCACTATTTATAAATCTTGTTGATTCAAATCGACACTTTCACGTTACCTGTCGATCTTATCTCTTTGAAAATACTTGCCTTTGATGTGATTTTAGGAATCGATTGGTTAACTACTCATCATGCTTTTCGTAAGGTTGTTAGCTTTCATATTCCTAACCAACCTATTTTGGGAATTCAAGCAACCAAACCACTAAAGTCAATCACTGTCATATCAAGCCATAAGTAAAGAGCCCCGAGCCTTTCGTTGGTGACTTCCAAGTCTTGGAATACATCGAAGCCGAACTTTTCGTAGGGGACGTTGTGAATAACGATGGAAAGTTGATAGGTATCAATGTGACGTGTTATCCAAGTCTTGGATTAGGGTCACAATTTTGATTGATATTTCTATTATTAATAAATTTCCTGACGTATTCCTGAAGACTTCTTAGCTTATCCCTAGAGCATGAAATCGAATTTTGTATTAACCATAGTATAAAAACCATTTCTAAAACCCTCAAATATTTCTTCAACCAAAATAAACGTATAATGCGCCAAAGATATTGACTTGAGCTGTTGAAGATTGCGATAATACCCTTCAATACCATCGTGGGAAAGACAAATTGGTAGCTAACGTGTTGAGTAAAAGATCGTATGCGTTTACGAGTGCGATGTTGTTAACATAAAAACCCATTTCGCATAAATTATAAATGATGAAGATAGAGTTAAAGACTCTAGGGACCCAAGTGATGATGGCGAATATACGAGTAGAATCGACTTTAATTGATAAAGTTAAAGCCGCTCAAGCTACATACTCAGAGCTGATGAATGTGAAGAAGAAGGTTCAAGAAGGCGTTATTCTAGAAGCAAGAATTGAGGAATTGAGGAAATCTCAACCCTCATTTTAATTAGCCCATTTGAAATCCTCGATCGAGTAGGAACTGTGGCCTATAGACACATTTTACCGCTAAGTATGTTGTGTGTTCATAAGGTTTTTCACGTATCGATGTTACATAAATATGTGGATGACCCGAACCACGTTATTAAATTAGAACTAGACGAGATAGCAGAAGATTTAACGTATGAGGAGATACGTGTTAAAATCTTGGATAAGAATGATCGTATTCAGCACTCAAAGGTTATACCTCAAGAGTTAGAATTTGAAATGAAGTTAAGGTATCCTCACCTCTTCGGCATACCAGGTACGTACATAAATTTTGAGGGCAAAATTTCATAAGGAGAGGAGATTGTGAGACCCAAAATTTTATGAATAAAGATTTAAATTTCTCGAAATATTTTTTTTGAATATTATGGTGTGGATTTGATATAATGTTATAGTTATGGGTAATATTTATAAATTTTACAAAGTATGCAAGTTGTTATATAATATTCGATTGGTTGGGGAATATTCTTTTTGTCGGGGAATATTTGTACGACGACACAATCATTGGTGGACCCCACAACGAAAGTATTGTCGTAGTTAGAAAACGACAGAATTATCTTTTTATAAAAATAACGGCAGAAGTGTTACCGTTAAAACTGTTGAACTACCCGGTAGTAAAAGTACAGTAATAAGCGTGGTTTCATAGTAGCACACGGTATTGATTATTGATGCTTACGTAAGAAGTCACACAGTTAAACTCAATTATTGCTATAGTAATTACTGCATCATATCTCTCATATTATTGATTCAATTATTGTCACAGTATCATCTGTATAATATGTTATATTATTAAATCAATAATTGAGACAAAAAAGTTATTCATATTATTATTTGCAATATTGACAATGTCTAGAAGTTCTGTCAAGGAGAGGTTTGGTCACCTAATTGCGCGCCAATAAAGAGAAATCCTTTTCGGAAAGCCACCTCTTTCCTGGGAATGATCTGGTTGTTAAATATTGTAAGTTATAATATTAATGATGAATAAGTTCGTGTTGATTAAAGATGAAATTGATAGTTCCATTGTGTTGGAATTATTAGTGTTAGTGGAAATCGATATTTATTTCGATAATAATTGATGTCGGGAGGTTATATTGACCAATCGGGTAATTAACTGGATAAATGAGCAATTAATTGATATTAATTCACATGATTATAACTATTTATTCAAATGTGTGTACTATTGATTCACATTCATTTACTATTAGGGGAGTTGGTGCAAGATTGATAATACTTGCATGACTAAGTTAAAAATGGAGGTATAGATGAAGGTACTATACTATAATTAGTTTTTATTCACATGATTATACTATTGAGTCACATGATTTTACTATTGATTCACATGATTTACTATTAGGGGAGCTGGTGCAAGTTTGATAATACTTGTAGGACTAAATTAAAAAAGAAGAAAAAGGGGAAGGTATTATACTATAATATTTCGAGCCCCAAAATGTGAAATTATTGAAACTATATTTTTCTATAAATAGAAGCTCATTCTTCCTTCATTTCTCACCAATTTACTAAAGCTATAAAGCAATTATTATAGAGAGAAATTATAGAGAGAAAGAATAAGAGAAGTCTGCTACCTTATTATTCCAGTATCTAGTTTTCTTCTAAGGTAAGGGGTATTATTCTTTCGTAATCATGAAGAGAGTTATTTTCTTTCAATACTCGTAAGGGTTGTTATTCCATTCTTTATTATAATGTTGGAATAACCTGTCTATGCGAAGTACCGCATACATCGTGAAATTCTTCTGTTATTCTATTCTTTATTATTATGTTGGAATAACTTGTTTGTGCGGTCTATCGCATGCCTGGTGAATTCTGTTGTTATTTCATTCTTTATTATTTTGTTGGAATATCCTGTCTGTGCGGATTACGCATGACCTGGTTCCATTCTTTATTATTTTGTTGGAATATCCTGTCTGTGCAGATTATGCGTGACCTGGTTCCATTCTTTATTATTTTGTTGGGAATAACCTGTCTGTGCGGTCTATCGCATGCCTTGTGAATTCTTCTGTTATTCCATTCTTTATTATTCTGTTGGAATAACATGTCTATGTGGATTACCGCATGCATGGTAAATGACCTTTCGTATTCATTCTTTATTAAATTGTGGAAATGAGCTGTCTATGTGGATTACCGCATAGCGGGTGAAAATCCATTTGCAGTTTCGTATATTCTATTATACTCGTATGAGATATCATTTCTTTTGTACTCGTCATGGAATATCTTTTTTTTGGTATTTTTCTTTTACGAGTTAGTATTCACGGGTTACTATTCATCTGATTACTATTCACTCTAGTATTATTCACTTAGGTATTTGGGGCACTTTTCATGCCAGAGTACTATTCACGAGTTACTATTCACGAGTTACTATTCACCCAATTACTATTCACCCAAATATTATTCACTCATGTATTTGGAGTACTTTTCATGTCGGGGTACTATTCACCTAAAAAATATATTTCTTTTCTGTCCAAATTATTTTTGATACATGAATATTATTCTTGAATTTTACTCTACAAAGCAGTATCATGTTGACAATTTGGACATTATTGATTTCTGGATAAATTAAATTATAAATCTTTAAAATTTATCCTTGAACTTGTTTTATTGAATTATTATGTCATTGTCATCATCCTCATGTTTATATTAGGATTAAAGTCATTTTTGGCTTACATGCATAGATGGACTTGGTATGATATGACTAGGGATTATTCGGTATAATCATGACCGTAATGTGACAAATGATGTAGTAAAAGTCCTCATTGGCATGTAGTTCATTGAAGGACAGTTGTTGGTATGATTATGACCAGGGATTATTCGGTATAATCATCATGACCATTGATGATTGCATGAATATCCTTCGCCATTGTGAGACCCCAGATTTTATGAATAAATAATTAATTTTCTCGAAATATTTTTTGTGGATTTGATATAATATTATAGTTGTGGGTAATATTTATAAATTTTGCAAGGTATGCAAGTTGTTATAAAATATTCGTTTGGTCGGGGAATATTCTTTTTGTCGGGAATATCCGTACGACGGCATAATCATTGGTGGACCCCACAACGAAAGTACGGTCGTAGTTAGAAAAACGACAAAAATATTTTATGAAAAATAACGGCGGAGGTTTTACCGTTAATACTGTTAAACTACCGGGTAGTAAAAGTGCAATAATACGCGTGATTGCATAGTGGCACACGGTATTGGTTATTAATACTTACGTGAGAAGTCACTCAGTTATACTCAATTATTTCTACAGTAATTGCTGCATCATATCTCTCATATTATTGATTCGATTATTGTCACAGTATCTTCTGCGTTATATGATATATTATTAATCAATAATTGAGACGACAAAAGTTGTTCATATTATTAAATTGCAATATTTACAATATCTAGAAGTTCTGTCAAGGAGAGGTTTGGTCACCTAATTGCGCGCCAATAGTGAGAAATCCTTTTTGGAAAGCCCCCTCTTTTCTGGGAATGACCTGGTTGTTAAATATTGTGAGTTATAATATTAATGATGAATAAGTTCGTATTGAATAAAGATGAATTTGATAGTTCCATTGTGTTGGGATTATTTGTGTTAGTAGAAATTGACATTTATTTCGATAATAATTAATGTCTGGAGATTATATTGTTCAATCGGGTATTCAGGGTACTTTTCGTGTTGGAGTACTATTCACGAATTACTATTCACGAGTTACTATTCACAAGTTACTATTTATGAGTTACTATTCACAAGTTACTATTGAGTCACATTCACTTACTATTAGGGGAGTTGGTGCAAGAATTATAATACTTGCATGACTAAGTTAAAAATGGAGGTATAGATGGAGGTACTATACTATAATTAATTTTTTCACATGTTTAGAACTATTGAGTCACATGATTTACTATTGATTCACATGATTTACTATTAGAGGAGGTGGTGCAAGTTTGATAATACTTGGATGACTGAATTATAAATGAAAGAAAAGTCGGAGGTATTGTACTGTAATTTTTTGAGCCCCAAAATGTGCAATTATCGAAACTATGTTTTCCTATAAATAGAAGCTCATTCTTCCTTCATTTCTCACCAATTCACTAAAGCTATAGAGCCATTATTATAGAGATAAAGAAGAAGAGAAGTCTGCTCCCTCACTATTTTAGTATCCAGTCTTCTTTTGAGGTAAGTGATATTATTCTTTCGTATTAATGAAGAGAATTATTTCTTTCAATACTCGTAAGAGTTGTTATTCCATTCTTTATTATTATGTTGGAATAACCTGTTTATGCGAAGTACCGCATAAATGGTGAAATTCTTCTATTGTTCTGTTCTTTATTATTCTGTCGGAATATCTTGTCTGTGTGTTTACGCCGGACCTGGTTCCATTATTTATTATTCTGTTGGAAAATCCTGTCTGTGCATTTTACGCCGAACCTGGTTTCGTTCTTTATTATTCTGTTGGAATATCCTGTCTGTTTTACGCCGGACCTGGTTCTGTCTTTATTATTCTGTTGGAATATCCTGTTTGTGCGTTTTACGTTGAACCTGGTTCGGCCTTTATTATTCTGTTGGGAATAACCTGTTTGTACGGTCTCTATCGCACGCATGGTGAATCCTTCTATTATTCCATTCTTTATTATTCTGTTGGAATAACCTGCCTGTGTGGATTACCACATGCATGGTGAATGATCCTTTGTATTCATTCCTTATTAAATTATGAAAATGATCTGTTTATATTGATTATGATGAGAGTCATAATAAAAGCATTGGACAGATGAAAATCATGGGTATATGAAGTATTAGTAAGTGTTATGGGGAGTTATGTTGGTTATTATCTGAAAACATGAAAGTTTCTTAGAAATCACAAAAGGTTGAAAATTAGATTTTGGTGAAAATAGAACATGAAATTCAATTGACCATATCTCCTATTATATTTTGAATTTATGAGTGTGGTCAAGTCCTAGAGTTAGATCTATGAGTTTAATAACTTATCCAAGTGGAATCACTAGAAAAGGTGTTGTAGATTTTTGTGTGGACTGATTTTAGCAAAGGAGTCAAAAGTTGGAAATTACCAAAATGCTACTGTCCAGATTTTTAGAAGGGCTGTTTCGGCCACTTAATTTATGAGAAAATTTTCGGCCTTTTGGGACATGAAAGTATATGGTATAAATAACATCCTGTCCAAAAATGAGCTCATTCCGACTTAAAATGAGCAAGTTATGACCATTTCAATATTTAGGTTTTTCTGACGAAAAATGCCATAACTGGAGTTCTATAACTCCGATGACCATGAAATTTAAACTAGAAGCTCACATTAACATGTGTAAGATCCTACCAAGATTTGGGAATTTCTGGAGTTATACTTGAGGTAGCTAATTTCTTAAGGAATTAATTAGAAATTGATTTTTGAAAAATATAGTAAATGAATTTTAAAAATTCCGAGAAAAACATATGTTCATTATGGGACTATATTCTGCTAAATCTCAGAAAAGAAATATTTTTGGGACTGATTTGGTATTTTTCATGAAAATGGTTTAGTTACGAACATATGAGTTAAATATGTTATGTGAAGTAACAAAGATGGAAAATTGGATTTTATGGCTTGGAAATCCTATATAAGGTATATACAGATTTTTTTTATAAGGAATTTGATCATTGGTGATGAAATCTTATGAGTACGGCATTTTTGAATGATTAAATGCATTATTTAGTAAAGTGTAAATAATTGAAATAAATTGTTTATAAGTTTAAGAAGTGATTAAAATATTGTTATGATATTAATAATATTAGATTATGAGTGGTTGATAATATTTGGATAAATTTAAATTCTTTAATAATTATCCTTGTTTTAGTTTGATTAATGCTTATATCATTGTCATCATCCTCATGCTTATATGGTGATGAAAGTTATCTTTGACTTACGTACGAAGATAGATTGTTGTTTATTGAATTATATATCTTTGGCTTACGTGCAAAGATGGATTTTTGATTATTTGTTTTATGGTTGTATATCTTTGACTTACGTGAAGAGATGGACTTGGTATGATTATGACCAGGAATTATTCGATATAGTCATGACCATTGATGATTTAAAGAATATCCTTGGCCCGTAGTGTAGGGATGATTCGATGATGTGGTTTATTTATTAAGCTGAGTCTTAGTGATAAAAACTGATGAAAATATTTTAAATCATAGAAGATAGTAGATTTTATTCTCTACTTGACTTTTCTATTGGATTGCTTGATCCGCTGTAGTTAAACTTGATGTCTATTATATTTTATCAGCTTAACATTATTGAAGACTAATGATAATTTATTCTGCATTATCTTAGACATAATATTTCTTACTGGGCTAGTTGAGTTCACCCTTTCTTTCACTGTTCTCTTCAGGAAATGAGAATATAGCTGGTAAGGCTGTAAAATGAGCAAACAGTTCGGGCTCGATTCGTACTCGCTCGGCTAAAAGTTCGATTCGAGCTCGACTCAAAATATAAATTAGTCAAATATTAGCACATTTTAAAGTTCGATAAATTACTCGAACCTTCTCAAATTGTAATTTTCTAATTATACTCGGATCATATTCGTTGAAAAAGTTCAAACTGTTTGGGATCAATTCGGAATCGCGCTCGAATCAGTAGCTAAATGAGCCTCAATCAAACCTTATTTTATACTCGATAAATTTTGTGAACCAAATCTGAGCAACTCAATACTCGGATCGACTCGGTTCGTTTACACCCTTAATAGTTGGGACGAGTCGGGGAACGGAGTGATGGTCCAGATGATAGCATTAGTAGTCCTCATTATTCTATTAAATAGTGTGACAATAAATGTAATGAGGACTCCATTGAGTGTGGATATTGTCTAGATGACAATATTCTTATTAAAACTCATAGATTATGTTTTGTCGTATTTTACATGACTATTGTATAATTAAGTTGTATTTGTATTTTGTACCATGTATCTGGCGACTCAAGATGGGTAATGTATACCTATTTTTGGGGCGGCATAGCCGTGATGCAGGGATGATTCGATTTTATTTATTAAGCTGAGTCTCAGCGATAAAGTTGATGAAGAACTTTTTAAATCATAGAAGATAGTAGATTTTATGCTCTACTTGACTCTTCTAATGGATTGCTTATTTTCGCAGCAGTTGTTGATCTAAAACGTGTTGTCTATTGTATTCTATCATTTGTTATACTGTTGAAGGCTAAGGATAATTTATTCTGCATTATCTTAGTTATAATATTTCTTACTGGGCTAGTTGAGCTCACCCTTTCTTTATTTGTTCTCTTCAGGAAATGAGAATATAGCTGGGACGAGTCGGGGAATAGAGTGATGGTCCAGGATAAATGGCTTTAGTAGTCCTCACTATTCTATGGAATAATGTGATAATAATTCTAATGAGGACACCATTGAGTGTGGATATTGTCTAGATGACAATATTCTTGTTTAAACTCTCAGCTATGTTTAGTCGTATTTTACACGACTGTTTGTAAAATCCCAAATTTTATGAATAAAGATTTAATTTTCTCGAAATATTCTTTTTGAATATTATGGTGTGGATTTGAGATAATGTTATAGTTGTGGGTAGTATTTATAAATTTATACACGATTGGTCGAGGAATATTCTTTTTGTCGGGGAATATCCGTACGATGGTAGAATCATTGGTGGACCCCACAACGAAATTATTGTCGGATAAAAAAATGACAAAAATATTTTATGATAATAATAGCGGAAGTTTTAACGTTAAAATTGTTGAACTATTCGGTAGTAAAAGTACAGTAATACGTGTGGTTGCATAGTAGCACACGGTATTGATTATTGATGCTTACGTGAGAAGTCACTCAGTTTTGTTCAATTATTGCTACAGTAATTGCTGCATAGTATCTCACGTTATTTGATTCAATTATTGTCGATATTTTGTATATTATTAAATCAATAATTGAGACGACGAAATTATTAATATTATTATTTGTAATATTAACGATGTCTAGAAGTTCTGCCAAGGAGAGGTTTGGTCACCTAATTGCGCGCCAATAGGGAGGAATCCTTATTGGAAAGCCCCCTCTTTCTTGGGAACGACCTGGTCGATTAATATTGTGAATTATAATAATGATGATAAATGTTGTTAAATATATTGAGGTGTCTTTTTATGAAGTCACGGAAGTTTATATATATATATATATATATATATATATATATATATATATATAGAACACGGATCCAGTCCGGGAGTCCGGACTGGATCAAAATACGGACCAAATTTTTTCTTTTTTTTGCTTTTTTTTTTGAAACAACTATAAAAAAAAATAAAAAATTATGGAACTGAAATTTTTCCGTAATATAGTGTTTTGGGTGTGTTTTTAATACCTACACCAACCAATGTATGTACAGTCTGCCCAGACTGTACAGACATGTTTTGTTATAGGCATCCAAATCACGCCAAAACACTGTATAATGTAAAAATTCCAATTCCATAAAAAAAAATTTTTAGTTGTTTCAAAAAAAAAAAGCAAAAAAAAAAAAAGGTCCGGATTTTAACAAAATCCGGGAGTCCAGACCTGATCCGGACTCTATATATATATATATATAAATTTATTTTTATTAGTATTATTAATGTAATAAAACAGAAAAGCTTTTTATATAAAATAGAATACTTTTATAAAGTTATTTGTTTTATTAGACAATAATTAGAATATATTATATTTTATTATGCATAGTATTTTGCATAGTAAAATCTTTTTATATAAAACAGAATACTTTTATAAATTTATTTGTTTTATTAGATAATAATTAGAATATAATATATTTTATTATGCATAGTTTTTGCATAGTACCTGCATAGTGTTTGCATAGTAAAATCTTTTTATATAAAACAGAATGCTTTTATAAAGTTAATTGTTTTATTAGATTTTAAATAATATAATATATTATATTATATTATATTATATTATATTATATTATATTATATTATATTATATTATATTATATTATATTATATTATATTATATTATATTATATTATATTATATTATATTGCATAGTATCCTTCCTATTTTCCTATAAATAGGATGTTTAGTTAGAATTGAAATCACATCAGAAGTTCAGAGAATTCTTCTTCTATAATCATGAGCGTATTTCTTTAGAGTTTTAAGAAGCTTTGAGCGTAGTGCAAGTTTTCTTCAAGTATATCCCCG
This sequence comes from Panax japonicus, assembly GCA_020205505.1. NCBI lineage: Eukaryota > Viridiplantae > Streptophyta > Magnoliopsida > Apiales > Araliaceae > Panax > Panax japonicus. Next base: position 69,916 of record JAINUV010001067.1, read on the forward strand.
CCCTACCCGTCGGAGTACTCTTCTTTATAAGGTAAGGGGTATTATTTCTTTCGTATTCATGAAGAGAACTTCTGTTATTCTATTCTTTATTATTCTATTGGAATAACCTGTATATGCGAAGTACCGCATTCATGGTAAAATTCTTCCATTCTTTATCATTCTGTTGGAATATTCTGTTTGTGCGTTTACGCATGACCTGGTTCCATTATTTATTATTCTGTTGGAATAACCTGTCTGTGCAGTCTATCACATGCATGGTGATTTTTGTTGTTATTCCATTCTTTATTATTCTGTTGGAATAACATATCTGTGCGATCTATCGCATGCATGGTGATTTCTGTTATTATTCCATTCTTTATTATTCTGTTGGAATATCCTGTCGGTGCGAATTTTGCCTGACCTAGTTCTGTTCTTTATTATTCTATCGGAATATCCTGTCTGTGCATTTACGCATGACCTGGTTCTATTATTTATTATTCTGTTGGGAATAACCTATCTGTACGATATATCGCATGCATGGTGAATCCTTCTGTTATTCCATTCTTTATTATTCTGTTGGAATAACTTGTCTTTGTGGATTACCACATGCATGGTGAATGATCCTTTGTATTCATTTCTTATTAAATTATGGAAATGATCTGGCTAAGTGGATTACCGCATGGCGGGCAAAAATCCATTTACAGTTTCATATATTCTATTATACACAGTTAGTTAAAGCTTTGGCTTCTATATTCCTTCAAATTAGTGGAATATTATGGATATTTGCGCTTCATCTAGTATCTTTTCGTGGAAATATTCTTCTGAGCATTCTTAAATTTTTCTCCACAAAGTAGTATCATCTTGACAATTTGGACATTATTGAGTTCAGGATAAATTAACTTATAAATTTGTAAAAATTTTTCTTGAACTTGTTTTATTGAATTATTATGTCATTGTCATAATGAGTTATGTTGGTTATTATGTGAAAACATGAAAGTTTCTTAGAAATCATAAAGGGTTGAAAATCAGATTTTGGTGAAAATAGAATATGAAATTCAATTGACCATATCTCCTATTATATTTCGAATTTTTTTAGTGTAGTCAAGTTCTAGAGTTAGATCTATGAGTTTTCTAACTTATCCAAATGGAATCACTGGAAAAGGTGTTGTAGATTTTCGTGTGTACTGATTTTAGCAAAGGAGTTAAAAACTGCAAAGTACCAAAAAGGCTACTGTCCAGAAATTTAAAAGGGCATTTTCGGCCACTTAAATTGTGAGAAAAATTTTGGCCTTTTGGGACATGAAAATATATGGTATAAAGTACCTCCTGTCCAAAATGAGCTCATTCTGACTTAAAATGAGCAAGTTATGACTATTTTAATATTTAGGTTTTTTCGACGAAAAACGCTATAACCGGAGTTCTATAACTCCGATGACCATGAAATTTAAACTGAAAGCTATCGTTAACACGTGTAAGATCCTGCCAAGATTTGAGAATTTCTGGAGTTAATCTTGAGATAGCTAATTTCTTAAGGAATTAATTAGAAATTGATTTTTGAAAAATACTTAAGGGAGTTGAAAAATTATAAAAAAATACTTGTTTTGTATGAAATATTTGTATATATATTTGGACAAAGGATAGAAAAATAATAAGTTGATTTAGTAATTTTTCATGAAAATGGTTTAGTTACAAACATATGAGTTAAATATGTTATGTGAAGTAACGAAATTGAAAAATAGGATTTTATGACTTGGGAATCCTATATAGGGTACATGCAGATTTTTGATGAGGGATTTGATCATTGGTGATGAAAGTTTATGAGTATGGCATTTTTGAATGATTAAATGCATTATTTGGTAAAATGTAAATAATTGAAATAAATTGTTTATAAGTTTAAGAAGTGATTAAAATACTGTTATAATATTAATAATATTAGATGATGAGTTTATTAAGTGATTGATAATATTTGGATAAATTTAAAGTCTTTAATATTTATCATTGTTTTTGTTTGATTAATGCTTATATCATTGTCATCATCCTCATGCTTATATTGTGATGAAAGTCATCTTTGGCTTACGTGCATAGATGGACATGGTATGATTATGACCAGGGATCATTCAGTATAATCATGACCTGTAATGTTGTAAATGATGTGCTAAAAGTTCTCAGTGGCCTGTAGTGCATTGATGGACAGTTTTTGGTATGATTATGACCATGGATTATTCGGTATAGTCATGACCATTGATGATTTAATGAATATCATTAGCCCGTAGTGCAGGGATGACTTCATGATGTGGTTTATTTATTAAGCTTAGTCTCAACGATAAAAATTGATGAAAACATTTTAAATCATAGAAGATAGTAGATATCATGCTCTACTTGACTCTTCTAATGGATTGCTTATTCCGCTGCAGTTAAACTTGATGTCTATTATATTTTATCAGTTTAACATTGTTGAAGGCTAAGTATAATTTATTCTGCATTATCTTAGTCATAATATTTCTTACTGGGCTAGTTGAGCTCACCCCTTTCTTTCACTGTTCTCTTCAAGAAATGAGAATATAGCTGGGACGAGTCGGGGAACGGAGTGACGGTCCAGATAATAGCATTAGTAGTCATCACTATTCTGTTAAATAATGTGACAATAAATGTAATGAGGACTCCTTTGAGTGTGGATATTGTCTAGATGACAATATTATTATTAAAACTCTCAACTATGTTTTGTTGTATTTTTACATGACATTTGTATAATTAAGTTGTATTTTTATTTTGTACCATGTATCTGGAGACTAAAGATGGGTGATGTATACCTATTTTTTGGGGGCGTCACATGTTGTATAATTAAGTTGAATTTGAATTTATGTACCATGTATCTGGCGACTCAAGATGAGTGATGTATACCTGTTTTGGGGGCGTCATATTTATGATTAACTTACTCGTGTTAACTTTGTTCGGGTTTCTCGACAAATGCTCTCACTTAAACTACCGGCTTTGACTTGTCTGGGACAGCCTTTGGTGTCTCCATCCCAGCTGGACTTGACTTCACTACACGAAAAAATCAAGCTAGGTGACATTTTCTTCAGAAATTAAACACGCTTTGGGTTATTACGTATAGTTTGGACGGATGTGTCCCTCCTGTCCGCATTTGTAACATACGACCGATGGTCATTCTCCATCCTTGGAAATGGGTGTTGGTGCTGCTACCGACGTCTTTTCGTCATTGTTGAATCTTCTCTTCTTGAAACTATTCCCACTTAGTTCATCTTTCCTATTATATTGGCCATGATTACCACCAAAGTGGTTACCATTTTTGGCATGATAATTTCTTCCACGATGGTTATCGTTGTTCCAATGGTCGTTGCCACCGTTACGATTATTATCGTGTTGTTGGTCGTTGCCTTTTGGTTGAGCTGACTCATAATCGCATTCTAATAACTGAGCTATATTCACAACATCTAAATATAAGCAACGTTTGTGAGAGATGAGGTATTAACGAATTTTGAGCTTCAAACCTCGCAGAAACATTCGTGTCATACGCTCCTCATTATCTACCAAATGGGATGCAAACCATGATAACTCGATAAACTTAGCCTCGTATTGCGATATGGTCATATTGTTTTGCTCCAGCTTGATAAATTCTACCTCCTTCATGTGAAGAATACTTTCAGGAAAGTACATGTCATTGAACAATTCTTAGAACTTCTCCCAAGACATCTTTAGTGCTGCAGGTTGAGTACGCTTTACAGATTCCCACTAATGATCTGCCTTTTCTCACAACATAAAGGTGGCAAAGGGAACCTATTGCTCCTCTGAGCATTCCAAGACATCAAATATCTTGGTGATCTGCTTAATCCACGTCTCTGCCTTAAGTGGTTCTGGCTTTTCCAAAAACTTCGGTGGTCCTAGTTCCTTGAACTGTTTAGTGGTGACCAGCAGTGAGTTGCCAGTGTTTCCACCTGCATTTTGAATAGGAGTCTCTCTATTTTGGTTTTGCATAAATTCTAGAAAACTCCTAAACATACCATCATTCGTCATTTGGTCATTGTTGTTGTTTACATGAGGATTATTGCCTTCTTGATGCACATTATCCTGGTTATTGATCATCGGTGACTCAACGGTCTCATGTGCTCTATTGCTTATCTCAACATTTTCAGATGTCATTTTCAAACACTGCCACAAAATAAGGATTAATTGACATGCCACATATTAACACTATATTCTGAATGACCAATTAAATAATAATAAGCTTTGGTAGGTCATACTAGGGAAGAATTTACTCGTCTCTCCCCTCCCAGTTCTAGCCTCAAATCTCAGCCAGGGATCATATCCCTAAGCTTTGATACCAACTGTGATGCCCCCAAAATAGGTATACATCACTCATCCTTGGTCACCAGATACATGGTACATAATCCAAATACAAACTTAATTTATACAACTGTTAAATGTCGTGCAAAATACGAAAAACATAAGTTGTGAGTTTTAATACAAATATTATCTCCTAGACACTATCCAAACTCAAAATAAGTCCTCTTTACAATTATTATCACATTATTCTTATAGAATAGTGAGGACTTCTATAGAAATCATCTTGGACCATCACTCCATTCGCTGACTAGCCCCAACAATATTCTCATTTCTTGAAGAGAACAATGAAAGAAAAGAGTAAGCTCAACTAGCCCAGTAAGAAATACTATGACTAAGATAATGCAGAATAAATTATCGTTAGCCTTCAACAGTATAAAATTTGATAAAATACAATAGACAACAAGTTTTAGATCAACAACTGCAGCGTAAGTAGCAATGCATTAGAAGAGTCAAGTAGAGCCTAATATCTACTATCTTCTATGATTTAAAAGTTCATCATCAATTTTATCGCTGAGACTCAGCTTAATGAATAATCCACATCATCAATTTTATCGCTGAGACTAAGCTTAATAAATAATTCACATCCACGAATCATCCATGCACTACGGGTCAAGGATATTCATTATTATCACCAAGGGTCATAATCATGCAAAATAACAATTAATCTTTGAACCCTTGGCCGAAGAGAACGTATGATCATGATCATACCAACAACTGTCCATCAATGCACTACGGGTCAATGAGAACTTTTACCACATGATTTATAACATTACAGGTCATGATTATACCGATATATAATTCATGGTCATAATCATACCAATTAATGGTCCATCTATGCATTACAGGCCAAAGATGACTTTTATCACAATATAAGCATGAGGATGATGACAATGATATAAGCATTAATCAAACGAAATCAAGGATAAATATTAACGACTTTAAATTTATCCAGAGTTTAAAAATGTCCAAATTGTCAACATGATAACTGCTTTATGGAGTAAAATTTAAGAATAATATTGTATCAAAAATAATTTGGACAGAAAAGAAATCAATATCTGTCATGAATAGTACCCCAGGTGAATAGTACCTAAGTGAATAGTATCCTATGAATAGTACTTCATGAATAGTGCTATACGTATGAATAGTACCATACGTATGAATAGTGTCGTACGTATGAATAGTACCCATGCATAGTACTCCGGCATGAAAAGCTTAAAATTTAACAAGAATGTTTAAAAAAATATCCTTATGAAACGATACTAGATGAAGCACAAATTTCAAGGATATTCTACTATTTTCAAGGAGTATAGAAGCAATACATATTAACATGAGTGTAAAATTAGGAATATGAAACGAAATAATATTACTTACATACTATAGAGTATGGAAGAAAATATTATTTCTTACGAATATTGAACAAAAATAATATCCCTTATAACTGTTAAACGAAAAATAATATTCCTTACGATTATTGAATAAAGATAATATTCCTTACGAATATTGAACAAAAATAATATTCCTTACGAATATTGAACGAAAATAAAATTTCTTACGAATACAAAAAATAATATCGTAAGCGAATATGAAATAAATAATACCCCTTACCTCAAAAAGAGAGTAATTCCGACTAGTATAACTGAGATATTCTTGAAAAAAATTTATACTATTTTTTACACTCAAAGCTTCCTTAATTTTTAAAGAAATACGCTCAATACTATATAAGAAAAATTCTCTGATTCTGGTGTGATTTTCAATTCTAACTGAGCATCGTATTTATAGGAGAATGACAGGATACTATTTAGAAATTTTAATCACGGACGCACAGAAGAAATCACGGGAGAACGAATTCGAATTCGTCTGAAATGTTTTTTTTTATTTACTATGCTACACTATGCAGTTCAATGCAAATAATAAAATATAATATATTCTATTTTGCATAAAAAAACAAAACTAATATATATATATATATATAATACTAATAATAATAATAGACCCCCCCCCCTCACTTTCCCACCCGTGACCAACTTTAATAAATATATATATTTGTGACGCCCCCAAAATAGGTATACACCACCCATTCTGAGTCTCCAAATACATGGTACAGAATTTAAATACAACTTAATTATACAATTGTCGTGTAAAGTACGACAAAACATAAGCTGGGATTTTCAACACGAATATTGTCATCTAGACAATATCCAAACTTAAATTCAATATTATTACAATTATTATATCACTATTTTACAGAATAGTGAGGACTACTAATATACCATCTCGGAACATCACCCCGTTTCCCGACTAGTCCCGACTATGTTCTCATTTCCTGAAGAGAACAATTAAAGCAAAGGCTGAGCTCAACTAGCCCGGTAAGAAATATTATGACTAAGATAATGCATAATAAATTATCGTTAGCCTTCAACAGTGTTAAACTGATAAAATATAATAAACATCAAGTTTAACTGCAGTGGAACAAGTAATCCATTAGAAGAGTCAAGTAGAGCATGATATCTACTATCTTCTATGATTTAAAATGTTTATCAACAGTTTTATCGCTGAGACTCAGCTTAATAAATAATTCACATCATCGAATTATCCTTTCACTACTGCCAAGGATATTCATTAGTATCACGACCACAAATTATCCATGCACTACGGGCTAAGGATATTCGTGTTTTCATCAATGGTTATGATCATGCCAACAACTGTCCGTCAATGTACTACGGGCCAATGAGGACTTTTATCACATTATTTGTAACATTACGGCCATGATTATACCAAATAATCTCTGGTCATAATCATACCAAGTCCATCTATGCACTACGGGCCAAAGATGACTTTCATAATAATATAGACATAAGGATTATGACAATGATATAAGAATTCAATTAAAAGAAAGCAAAGGATAAATTTTTAAAGATTTATAATTTAATTTATCCAGAATTCAATAACGTCCAAATTATCATGATACTGCTTTGTGGAGTAAAATTCAAGAATAATAATGTATCAAAAATGATTTGGACCAAAAAGAAATTAATTTTTGTCGTGAAGTACCCTGAGTGAATAGTAATCGAGTGAATAGTATCCCGTGGATAGTACTTCGAGAATAGTAACCCCGTGAATAGTACTCTGGCATAAAAAATTTAAAACTTATCAAGAATGCTCAGAATAATATTTCCATGAAAAGATATTGGATGAAACGCAAATATAAAGGATATTCTACTAATTTCATGGAGTATAGAAGCCAAAACTTTAACAAAATAAGTGTAGAATTCAAAATCTGAAACGAAATAATATTACATACATATTACTGAGTATGGAAGAAAATATTATTTCATATGAATACTGAACAAAAATAATATCCCTTACAACTATTAAACGAAAATAATATTCTTTATGAATATTAAACGAATATAATATTCCTTACGAATATTAAACGAGGATAATATTTCTTGCGAATATTGAACGAAATAAAATTTCTTACGAATATGAAAAATAATATCGTAAGTGAATATGAAATAAATAATACCCCTTACCTTGAAAAGAAGAGTATTCCATCTGGTATAGCGGGGATATTCTTGAAGAAAACTTGAACTATTTTCTACACTCACAGCTTCCTTAAACTCTAAAGAAATACGCTCAATATTATAGAAGAAGAATTTCTCTGATTCTGGTGTGATTTTCAATTCTAACTAAGCATCCTATTTATAGGAGAATGGAAATGATACTATTTGAAAATTTTAATCACGGACGCATTGAACGAATTCACGGGCGAATTCGTTCGGCTAAATCGTTTGAAAATTTTGATTTACTATGCAACACTATGCAATAAAATATTCTAATAAAATAAAAACTTTATATAAAATATAATATGTTCTATTTATAATCAAATAAAACAAAACTTATAATATATATATATATATATAAAATTATAACTATAATTATAATTATAACATTTGCCTTACGACAAAGTATCCCCCTCCCACCACATTAATTCACACACACACACACACACACACACACACACACACACACACATATATATATATATATATACTCCCTCTAATTTACGTAAACCTTCCCCCCACCCCATTTTCGATTTTCATCCCACATACACACACACACCTTACACCTTTCACTATCACACACAAACACACCTATCATATATATCACTATCACACACATACATACCAATTATATATATACACACACCCCACACACATTACCCACTACTACTTTTTTTCCACCTATCACTTTCACAACTATCACTTTTCCATCACTTTCCACTCACACACACATTATATTATATATATATATACACACACACACACATCACATACTTATTTATATAAATTCTCTCCCCTTTACGTATACTCTCCCCCCATTTCCAAAATCATTTTTTTCATATGTGGCCTCCACATGTGGCCCCTACATGTGGCCCCCACCTTTATTATAAAGAATAAATTTTTATCGATTATTTTGAAAAATGGGTAAATGGGGGTCCAAATAATACATCAATATTTACAACAAATACTTCATAAAATCCTCTCAATATTTTTAACAACATTTATTCATCACTATTACTATTCGCAATATTTAACAACCAGATCGTTCCTGGGAAAGAGGGGGCTTTCCAATAAGGATTTCTCTCTATTGGCGCGCAATTAGGTGACCAAACCTCTTCTTGACAGAACTTTCTAGACATCGTTAATATTGCAAATAATAATATGAATAACTGTAACATCTCAATTATTGATTTAATAATATATAAAAATATTGACAATAATTGAATCAAATGATGCGAGATACTATGCAGCGATTACTGTAGCAATAATTGAGTATAACTGAGTGACTTCTCACGTAAGCATCAATAATCAATATCGTGTGTTACTATGCAACCCGTATTACTGTACTTTTACCACCGGATATTTCAACAGTTTAACGGTAAAACATCCGCCGTTATTTTTATGAAAAGATATTTCTGTTGTTTTCTCATTCCGACAATAATTCCGTTGTGGGGGTCCACCAATGATTGTGTCGTCATACGGATATTCCCTGTTAAAACGATTATTCCTCGACCAATCGAATATTTATGACAACTTGCATACTTTGCAAAATTTATAAATACTACCTACAACTATAATATTATATCAAATCCACACCATAATACTTAAAAAATATTTTGAAAAAATTAATCTTTATTCACAAAATTTTGGGTCTTAGATATATATATATGTATATATAACAAAACTGAGATAACTTTTTCCCGACGATTTTTAAAAATGGGTAAGTGGGGGTCCAAATAATACGCCAAACTTACAACAAATACTTCATAAAAATCCCTTCCATTTATGTCCATTCACTTGGCTTCACTAAACAATTTTTTAATAACATTCATCATTAATATTATAACTCACAATATTAACAACCAGATCTTTTTCAAGAAAGAGGGGGCTTTTCGATATGGATTTCTCCTTGTTGGCGCGTAATTAGATGACCAAACCCCTTTTCCTGAACAGAACTTTCTAGATATCGTCAATAATGCAAATAATAATATGAATAACTTTGTCGTCTCAATTATTGATTTAATAATATAAAATATTGTGCATATGATACCGTGACAATAATTGAATCAATAATGTGAGATACTATGTAGCAATTACTATGTCAATAATTGAATAAAATTGAGTGACTTCTCACATAAGCATCAATAATCAAGATAGTGTACAATAACGTGTGATGCTATACAACCACGCATATTACTGTACTTTTATCACCGGTATTTCAACAGTTAACTATAAAACTCTTGCCATTATTTTTATAAACAGATATTTCTGTCATTTTCTAACTCCGAAAATAATTTTATTTTGGGGTCCACCAATGATTGTGCCGTCGTACGAATATTCACTGTTAAAATGAATATTCCCCAACCAATCGAATATTTTATGACAACTTGCTTACTTTGTAAAATTTGTAAATATTACCCACAACTAAAACATTATATCAAATCCACACCGTAATATTCAAAATGATATTTAGAGATAATTAATCTTTATTCATAAAAGTTGGGGTCTAACAACGTGAGCCTAGGAATCATGTGAATACAAATTCAGTCTCCTGAATCTAGATTCGGTTCCCGTGATGGACATTGTCAGCTGCAGCCAGCTTGTACATTATTCACTGTGTCTGAATTTTCTTAGATGACTTTCATGCCCACGAGGAGTTCGACGCTACTATGTATATTATTTTCTAGAAGATGCTTCACATCTCGAAGATAATAAAAGTAATTAAGCCGAACACTTAATAAAATAGAAGTATCAAAGGCCTAAATTACTATTGAGCATAAGGGTTTGAAAAAACCTATTTTACATCATTGCTATATCTTGTTAAAATTGAATTTTTATACAAAATTCAAACCTTTTGTATATAGGTACAAATGATGCATAACACTACTTCCAGACAATAGCACATAGACCTACACACACACATTCAGATAAAAGTTTTAATTGAAAAGTGGTGGTAACCATGTTATCACGGATGTCAGGGGGTGCCTAACACCTTCCCTCTGCATAATCAAGCCCCCGAACACTAATGAATCTCAGTTTCACAGACCAGTTAAATAGTTGTACATCACTAGGTCTATGTGCAAACCATTTCTCGGTCGAGTTGGTACAACCATTTAAAAATACGAACTGGCAACTCTTATAGTCAAATCGTCGACATGTATATGTCGGACCTATTCAAACTTGTTTTTTTCAAACAAATCTCACCTAACATGAGAACACCAAAAGATAAGAGTAGAAAGGGACAAATAAAAATCCCGACGTTGATAGGTGGCGACTCTGCTGGGGACTTCCAGTAAGAGGGCTTAAGCCGTTATTCAAAACTTTTATCTTCTTGTGTATAGATGTTGCATTTACATTTGAATGAATGTGTATTAATGCTTTACTTATTGCACTTAGTGCTTCGCACCATATCTGCTTGTGATATTAGTGCTTCGCACATGTCATCATTTCCATACAGTGAGACGCATTGTGTGTGAATGTATGTTGTGTGGTCCCTCCCCCAAGAGGTTATCCCATCGATGTTTGATTACTGGACTCGTAGGGAGACTAATTCCAATGAGGCTCAGAAAAAGCACCACCCAGATTCGCTCCAGTTGAAAGACCGAATTAACTTTCCGTCGAGTAAATTGTGATGATTTGGGAACCTTCATGCCAAAAATCCGTGAGTGTAGCCTAAGATAGGTCAGCCTCTGATAAACCTAACGCGGAGGGAAGTCTCTTCGTACATTCTTATTTCAATTACTTGAAATTTTAATTACTTGTAATTTCATTTCCATGTCAATCTCAATGTAATGGAAAATATAAAGGAATATGTGAACATGCATTCCCTTTTTATATCAAAACCTGTCATGTTATCGTATCATTAAGACAGCTGACATCCGTTTTGTAGGATAATATCCCTAAAAATGGACACATAACATGTAACATTTCCATGTTTCCTTAAGACTAAACTACATAAGTCTTTTTGTAGGGAAGCGATTGGACCCGTTACCCATTCAAAATCCAAAAAGGCACTAATCCCGCAGTCAGACATGGCTACAAGTGCCCCACCCGATCCTACTCCTATCCCTCGAGAGGAGTTCGAAGGATTAAGGAATCAGATTATAGAATTGGCTGTCTTTCTAAAAGAACAAAGTAAAAGCACTCGAGGCCAAACAATGCCAACTCAACTAGAGTCATTCACACCAGGGGGCAGTTAGGGTATTGGCAAAAAGATGGAAACCCAGATACCTGAACCTTATTCCAATAAAAAAACCAACAAAACCACTGAAATCACAAAACTCAGGGATGATCGAGAAATTGGGGATATAAGAAAGAAATTCTAGTAAATGGAGGAATTCATCCGATCAATTAGAGGGACTGGAAACTATGGAAGTGTCACCTATTCCGATCTCTGCATATTCCCAGGGGCTCGATATCCTGACAAATTCAAAGTCCTAGAGTTTAAAAAGTACAATGGGGCAGGCGATTCCTATACGCACCTAAAAGTATACATTGGCGAGCTAAGGTCTTATGCTGAAGATGAAAGCCTCAGAATGCAGCTTTTCTAAAAGAGTCTCATTGGAGAGGCTAAAGCCTGATATGCTCGACTTGACAATGCCAAAAAATCACAACTGGGAAGAATTGGCACATGCCTTTCTAAATCAGTACAGTTTTCAGCCACAAATGGCACCGGATCGATACCAAGTAACTAAAGTCAAAAGGCAAAATACTAAATCTTTTCGAGAATATGCCCAAAGGTGGAGACATCTAGCAGCGCAAGTCTTTCCATCAATAACAGAAACTGAGATGGTAATGACGTTTATTGATATCCAAGAGGCTCCTTACTATGAGAGGATCCTAGTAGGCATAGGAAAGCCATTCTCAGAAATGATCAAACACGGCAAAATGGAAGAGATGGGCCTGAAAGCAAGCAAGAATAAAGACTTCACTACCTTGGAAGTAGTAGCCAAGTATATACAGACTCGCAAGTATGCAAGCGATCCCAAGGGGGTACTCGATGAAGGAAATAAAGATGTATCCCTTATTGTTTAGGGGCAAGCTAGGAGACCAACCTACAGTCCCCCCATTTGGAAAAAGCAAGAAAATCTGTCATCTCAACAACAGGCTGCATTCAACCAATGCAAAGATAGAAATTTTTTTTGAAAGAATGGAATATCGGGTATTCACTTCACTAGGCGATTCCCTTGAAAATGTATTGACAATATTAATGGATCACAAGAAAATTATCGAACTGGCTCCACCTCTAGAATCAGGGAGCAAAAGATATAATCCAAGCCAGAGATGTGCTTACCACTCAGGGTCTCCAGGACACGATACACAAGATTGTTGGTCCTTAAAGCATAAAATTCAAAATTTGATTGAAAGTGGTAGTATTGTGGTCCAACAACCGGACCAAAAAAATGTTAACACCAACCTTTAGTTGCAGCATGATACGAAGGGAGTAAACATGATCAAGTCGGGAAGCTTTGAAATGTATCCAAATCGTAAGTACATACGAAGGATGGAGGAATAGCCCCAAAGGCACAGAACAAATGTCCTAGAGTGGGAAAAATCGGAGGAGGGTATGACAGTAATGCAAAAGTTAGAGACGATCCAGAATCAAGTAAATCTGCTAGCTAAGCTGATAGTGCCCCAACATTAGGATACGAGGCAGTTTTTCACTCAACTATCAGAAAGCCAAGAGAAAAAAGAGGTTAACCATACTGCAAGCCCATATCTCTCAAGGATGAGTCAGCTAAGTGAAGAAGATCAAGCAGGCTAAAAGAACAAGAAAAAGGGGATGATAAAATTGCTAGAAGATCCCGCTAACAGAAAAATTGCTCAGGGGAATGCGAATTCTCAAAGAAGAAGGATCAAATAACCTCCACAAGAGCCCGAAAATTCACCCCTCTAAACAAATCAAATGAAGAAGTGCTACACTTTCTGATAAGTGAAGGAAGGATTACTGTGACGCCCCCAAAATAGGTATACATCACCCATCTTGAGTCGCCAAATACATGGTACAAAATTTAAATACAACTTAATTATACAACTGTCGTGTAAAATACGACAAAACATAATCTAAGAGTTTTAAAATGAATATTGTCATCTAGACAATATCCACACTCAATGGAGTCCTCATTACATTTATTATCACACTATTTAACAAAATAGTGAGGACTACTAATGCTATCATCTGGACCGTAACTCCGTTCCCTGACTAGTCTCAGCTATATTCTCATTTTCTGAAGAGAATAATGAAAGTAAAGGGTGAGCTCAACTAGCCTAGTAAGAAATATTATGACTAAATAATGTAGAATAAGTTATCGTTAGCCTTCAACAATGTTAAACTGATAGAATATAATAGAAAACAAGTTTAACTGCAGCGGAACAAGTAATCCATTAGAAGAGCCAAGTAGAGCATGATATCTACTATCTTCTATGATTTAAAAAGATTTTCATCAACTTTATCGCTGAGACTCAGCTTAATAAATAAACCACATCATCGAATCATCACTGCACCACGACCAAGGATATTCATGTAATGATCAATGATCATGACTATACCGAATAATCCCTGATCATAATCATACCAACAACTGTCCATCAATGAACTACAGGCCAATGAGGACTTTTTTTGACACCCCCAAATCCGGGTTACCTGACCCCCCGAGTTTGGTGTTCACGATCCATAATATAATACCATTTAACTACTCATTCATGTATGAATAGTAATACATACCACATTAACATATGTTGTTAATACATAAGTCCCAGGTCCACTAACCTTAACATTACAGACATACCCCTTAGATATACAAAAAGGGTTTACAATACATCATAATAATATTAATGTCTATTATACTAATTTATCACTATGCCTTTTCCTTTGTTCTTCTTCACAACACCTTCTGTAATTTCGTCCCTAGCTGAAAGGTTTTATTAAGCAAGGGTGAACAACAAGTTTGCCCCACAAGTTAAGACATGCGATAAATGTATAGAAATAAATAACAAGTTTTCTCATATTCTACGTAGCAATAATCTGATAATGAAAGAGTACAACGCTTTCAAGGTTTTCTACGATATTCAAATGAATAATCAAGAATTAATTATATGAAATATCAAGGTGGAATGTTTTCCATATTTATGTTGAGTGATCCATTGGATCTTGAACTTCTCTTCTCGAGTATCTATCAAAGATTTGACTTTGATATACCCAGGTGTATCAGATAACTATAAAGATTAAATCATACCCCTCTACAAGTATATAAAGTGATTAGCTTTATTATACCCTATATTATGAATAATACTTAATCGCGTGCAAAGGCCGAATATACGACCAATAAAATATTCCCTTTATATAAAAGGTTGTTCTTCTCAGTCTCAGAATCAAGATTATGATTTAACAACGAAATACTGTGATTTCAATTTCTATTTACTTCTCGATCTAGCCGAAATAATTGGTATCGATCTGTCAATAATAATTGAATTCTCTTCTCGAACCTATCAAGTTCTAACAAATATTCATCTAACCAGAATAATTGGCTAAGACATTTCTCAACATAATTCGACAATAAGCAGGAATTATTTGTACTGTGAATACTAGCTTCTACGGATATGAATATCCAACAACAGTTATTCTACGAATGTATATTTTCTGAATCAGTAATTCAATTTGAATTATTAAACATGCACTAATTGTGAATAATCAACAATAAATTCTTGGACGTGGTTAAATTAACAATAATTAACCACCATAATAATTAAACAATATAACTCAAGGTTTTGTTAGAAAACATGCCTCTTCCGCTGATTACAGCTACACAATAAACTTACCTGCTTTCGAAAGACTTATAACCAATAATATCGGTCTCACAATTAACACAATATTTCATAACACGTAACACTGTAATTCATAGCCAATCTGTGACGCCCCCAAAATTAGGTATACATCACCCATCTTGAGTCGCCAGATACATGGTACAGAATTCAAATACAACTTACTAATACAACTGTCGTGTACAATACGACAAAACATAACTGTGAGTTTGAATACAATTATTGTCTACTAGAGAGCATACAAACTCAAAAGGTGTCCTCAATACAATTATTGTCACACTATTTAACAGAATAGTGAGGACTACTAATACTATTCTCTGGTCCATCACTCCGTTCCCCGACTCGTCCCAGCTATATTCTCATTTCCTGAAGAGAACAGTGAAAGAAAGGGTGAGCTCAACTAGCCCAGTAAGAAATATTATGACTAAGATAATGCAGAATAAATTATCATTAGCCTTCAACAGTGTTAAACTGATAAAATACAATAAACATCAAGTTTAACTACAGCGGAACCAGCAATCCATTAAAAGAGTCAAGTAGAAAATAAAGTCTACTATCTTTTATGATTTAAAAGGTTTTTCATCATCGTTATAGCTGAGACTCAGCTTAATAAATATTCCACATCATCGAATCACCCCCGCACTACGGCCAAGGATATTCTTTAGTATCACGACCACAATTATTCATGCACTACAGCCAAGAATATTTGTGTATTCATCAATGGTCATGATCATGCCAACAACTGTCCATCAATGCACTACGGGCCAATGAGAACTTTTTATTTTTACATCATTTGTAATATTACGGTCATGATTACACCGAATAATCCCTGGTCATAATCATACCAAGTCCATCTATGCACTACAGGCCACAGATGACTTTCAACAAAATATAAACATGAGGATGAAGACAATGATATAATCATTCAATAAAACAAGTTCAAGAATTATTTTATCCAGAAATTATTAACGTCCAAATTGTCAACACGATACTGTTTTGTGGTGTAAAATTCAAGAATGATCAGAAGAATATTTCTATGAAAGGATACTGGATGAAGCGCAAATATCAAGGATATTCCACTAATTTCATGGAGCATAGAAGTCAAAGTTTTATCCAACTGAGTATAATAAAGAATGGAATAACAAAAGAAATCACCATGCATGCGATAGACCGCACAGACAGGTTATTCCAGCAGAATAATAATAACGGAACCAGGTCAGGTGAAATTCACACCGACAGGATGTTCCAACAGAATAATAAAGAATGGAACCAGGTCCGGTGTAAAACACACAGACAGGATATTCCAACAGAATAATAAATAATGGAACCAGGTCCGGTGTAAAACACACAGACAGGATATTCCAACAGAATAATAAAGAATGGAACCAGGTCCGGTGTAACACACACAGACAGGATATTCCGACAGAAATATAAAGACAGGATAGTAAATGGATGTCACCAAGTATAGGGTATTCCGCGTATACCGGTTATTCCAACAGAATAATGGAATAACATAAGGATTTCACCAAGTATAGGGTGTACCGCGTATACAGGTCATGTATAGGGTATGCCACTTTTACAGGTTATTCCAACAGAATAACAAAGAATGGAAGAACATAAGTTCTCTTCAAGAAGAAAGAATAACACCCCTTACCGTATTAAGAGATTGAATACTGCAGTAGTGTAGTAACTGAATACTCTTTTTCTTTTTCTATTACTCTCTCTATACTTTCTCTCTCTATAGCTTGAACGAATTCGTGAAAAATAATGAAGCCCTAGGCCTCTATTTATAGAAGATTTATTACTATTTACGAAAGTATTTACTATTTACAAAGGTAATTACTATTGACGAAGGTAATTACTATTTACGAAGGTAATTACTATTTACGAAAATAATTACTATTTACGAAAATAATTACTATTTACGAAAATAATTACTATTTTACGAAGGTAATTACTATTTACGAAGGTAATTACTATTTACGAAGGTAATTACTATTTATGAAAGAGACTCTTAGATGATGACATATGGCCCCCCCATAAATAATTCAACTTACCACAAACGTCTAATAATAGACTCTTTATATACATCAAGGATTGAAATAAAAATTACCAAAAATTATTTTATTTTTAATCAACACATATTTAATCTTTCAACAATTATTAATCATTTATAACTTGTCGTCTCAATTATTGTAATATAACATATTATACAGATGATACTGTGACAATAATTGAATCAATAATATAAGAGGTATGATGCAGCAATTACTGTAGCAATAATTGAGTATAGCTGAGTGACTTCTCACGTAAGCATCAATAATCAATACCGTGCGCTACTATGCAACAACGCGTATTACTGTACTTTTACTACCGAGTAGTTCAACAGTTTTAACGGTAACACCTCCGCCGTTATTTTATAGAAAGATAATTTTGTCGTTTTCTAACGTTGTGGGGTCCACCAATGATTGTGCCGTCGTACGAATATTCCCCGACAAAAAGAATATTCCCCGACCAAACGAATATTTTATAACAACTTGCGTACTTTACAAAATTTATAAATATTACCCACAACTATTATATCAAATTTATTCCATAATATTCAAAAATAATAATTATAAAAATTTATCTTTATTTATAAAAACTGGGGTCTTACACAATCTTCTCCTATATACATTACTACATAGTCACATCAGTGTTTATAACCTATATACACTTAACAAGTCTAACTATTTCGGTCTTGTTGGACTTCGGTTAATTCTCGGTGTTCTGGTCACCCTATCCGACAATTAACACAGTTATTGACAATTACACTTGGTCTCTAAGCTTAAATAATATATTAGATAAGTCAAATATCATTAATAATATTTTCTGGAAGCTTTTAATAATTAATAATCAATTATTATAATTTATAATAATTTTTCAAACACTGCAATCGTTTTTAAATGATTTAATTATCAATTAATCTTATCATAATTAATATTTAATAATATAAAAATTTTAGTAACATACTTGTCAAAATATTAAAGTTATTATTAATAACTTAAAATATTTTTAAATCAACAATATTCCACTGAAATGATTTTTAAAATAATTAAAATCATTTTTAAATCATCACCATTAATAATTAAATATTAATAAAATTATCATCCAAATATTAAAAGTCATTATTTATAACTTAAAATATTCTTAAATCATTTTTCTCATTTTTAAATGATTTTTAAATCAATAAAATCATTTTAGTCTTATTTATTTAATTTAACAATTAAATAAATCTTATATCATTAATATTAAATTATTAATGAAAATTCTCTAAAAATTTTAAAAGTTATATTTTATAACTCAAAATATATTTAAATACATTATTCTTATTTAAAATGATTTTTCATAATATTAAATCATTTTCTCTAATTTATTTTATATACAAATTAAATTAATTAAATATCATTAATATTCAAATAATCATAAATATTAATGAAAAATACCCAATTAATCAAAACTTATTTTTTATAATTTAAAATAATTTTTAAAACGATTTTTGTAATTTGTTAGAATTTATTTTTATTTTTAAATAATTTTCGAAAAATCAAAAATTAAAAAATAAATAAACCGTCACTATAGCCCTTTAGCGACACATTCTATCACTGTAGGTGTTCTTGAGCTCAAGAACACTGACAGCTCAGTATCAAGGGGTCAACTTTGACCAGCTTTAATTCTCGGTTCTAAATTGTTTCTTGGCTAACTCAAGGTTCAATATTGTAGTACACATGTAATACTACATCTATCAATCGTCAATTTGGTCATATCACATCTCAGATGCAAGATCTGAAGCCACAAAGTAGCTGTCAGAACAAGTTTTAGGTTTTCTGGGCAACCTAGAAACCCAGCAGCTTCGAGGGTTTACTTTTGAGTTCAATCAATTCTTTGTTCTGGTCTTATTTCATGTTGTTTAATGGTTTAAACTTATAGTACACATGTCATACACCATTTATATACAAAAATCTCAGTCCACAAACATCATAATCTCCAGATTCAACTTGGTCAAACGTTGTCAGAAAAATGGTTCATCAATTTTTTGGAAATTCCAGAAAACACGAAATGTTACCGGATGGTCTACTTTAACCATCTACTACATCTGATCTTCTTGATTTTTAAGAGATACAAAGGCACGGTTCAAAAGTCCATATTACCAGCTACAACATGTACATAACAACAACATCAAACAATATAAAACCTGACAGATCTAGGCTTTAGAAAAACTTGTCAGATACTGGTTTAGCCTTTCTAGGTTACCCAGATTTGGCCCGGTTAACGGGTTTTGACCAAGAATAACTTGAAAGCTAGCCATCCAATGACTGTGATTTCACTTGCAGAATAAAGACCTCATACCAGAATACCAATCCAAAACATCAAACAACAAAAATCATAAATAAACAAAGATCTACAGCCACTGACATTCGGTTGTCAGACTACATTTTGAGTTCAAGAACAGTTTTTGAAAAAACATGGTTTTTACCAACTTTGATGTTATGGATCCATGATGTATCACCATAGATCATCTAAAAATATCTTATAACACTTATATAAA
Source organism: Panax japonicus (assembly GCA_020205505.1). Classification (NCBI taxonomy): domain Eukaryota; kingdom Viridiplantae; phylum Streptophyta; class Magnoliopsida; order Apiales; family Araliaceae; genus Panax; species Panax japonicus. The sequence goes on from JAINUV010001067.1 coordinate 90,232, forward strand.
CATAAAAACACAAATTTGAACATAGCATACAAGATCTAGGTTAAGATAGGGTTTATACCTTTATGTTTTAGATTTTGATCTTTGATCTCCAATATGTTCTTGGGTGATCTAAGGGTTGATAATGTGACTGATATACTTGCATTTTCGATGTCTTGGTGAGAGAGAGAGTAGGTGAGAGCTTGGGTGCAAAATAAGTAAAATGCTAGAGTTTCTCTCTCTCAAATCTATATATATTGTGACATGTTGCTAGATCTGATATAAAGAGCTGGCATTGCTGGAGATTTGAAGTCATAAAGTCAATATAGATGGTCACCAACTAAAGGTGTTGACAAATATTGCAAGTTACACATTTAAAAATCCAAAAAGGGCATTTTGGTCTTTTTCCTTCCAATTTTAATGGCATACATGGAATTTATCTAACCCTAAGGTTCTAACCCTTAGGTTTTACAACACTAACTTTCTAGGATTTTTCTAATTTGGGTTTTTAAATTAGAAAATTAAAAGTTTAAAACTAAAATTACGGTTTCCTAATTAAATTAGGTTTTTCTAATCATATTAGTGTTTAATAAACACGTTATGCTCGCCAATTAGGATTAAGGTTTCCTAATTTAGGGTTTAGGAATCCCGGATATAAAATTAGGATTTCTCGACTTTTGATTAGGGTTTCTAGCTGCGTGTTAGGGTTTTTAATCATGAGATTAGAGTTTCTAATCTCTTATTAGGGTTTATAATTTTAAACCTTATCCGATTAATCACTGATAATTATCAACATACAGTATAAACACGTACTCATCAATATAATTATTTTAATTATATTTTCTATCAAATCCATATCCAAAATTAGGGTTATGGTTTCTAAAGCTGTTAAGCACAATTCTACTCTAATTTCTCAGTCAATACACAAATTGATTAATTCTCGAGACTCGAATCACAGATACACATTACAATATTAACAGACAATATTAAATAATAATAATAAAAATTTATCCGTATAATTTGGATTATTTGAAATCCCAGGTTATCACACTTTTATCACATTATTTGTAACATTACGGGTCATGATTATACCAAATGATCCCTGGTCATAATCATACCAATCAACAGTTCATCTATGCACGTAAGCCAAAGATGACTTTCATCACAATATAAGCATGAGGATGATGACAATGATATAAGAATTCAATTAAAAGAAACAAATGATAAATTTTTAAAGATTTATAATTTAATTTATCCAGAATTCAATAATGTTCAAATTGCCAACATGATACTGCTTTGTGGAGTAAAATTCAAGAATGATATTGTATCAAAAATAATTTGGACCGAAAAGAAATCAATTTTTGTCGTGAATAATACTTTGGGTGAATAGTACTTCGGGAATAGTACCCTGTGAATAGTACTTTATGAATAGTACTCGTGAATAGTACCTCATAAATAGTACTTTATAAATAGTAATTTGAGAATAGTAACCGTGAATATTACTTTTGTGAATTGTACCATATAAATGAATATTACTCAAGGACAATACTCCGGCAAGAAAAGCTTAAAATTTAATAAGAATGTGCAGAAAATATCCTTGTGAAACGATACTAGATGAAGCACAAATTTCAAGGATATTCTACTAATTTCACGGAGTATAGAAGCAATACTTTAATAAGATGAGGGTATAATCAGAAATAAGAGACAAAATAATATTACTCACATACTACAGAGTATGAAAGAAAATATTATTCCTATGAACACTGAACAAAATAATATCCCTTACCTCAGAAAAAGACTGGATACTGAAATAATGAGGTAGCAGACTTCTCTTCTTGTTTCTCTCTATAGCTTATCTCTCTATAATTGCTCTTGTGAGTCTTAGTGAATTGGTGAGAATGAATGAAGAATGAGCTTCTATTTATAGGAAAATATAATTTTGATAATTGCACGTTTTGGGGCTCGAAATATTACAGTATAATAGCTTTGTCTTTTCCTTCATTTTTAATTTAGTCTTGCAAGTATTATCAAACTTGCACCACCTTCCCTAATAGTACATCATGTGAATCAATAGTTCTATACATGTGAAAAAATAATTACAATATAGTACTTTCATCTATACCTCTATTTTTAATTTAGTCATACAAGTATTATCAATCTTGCACCACCTCCCCCAATAGTACATGCATGTGAATCAATAGTACACGCATGTGAACACATATTTATAAGCATGTGAATTAATAGCAATTAATTGCTTATTTATCCGATTAATTACCCAATTGGTCAATATAACTTCCAGACATCAATTATTATCGAAATAAATGTCGATTTCCACTAACACTAATAATTTCAACACAATAGAAATATCAATTTCATCTTTAATCAACACGAAAATATTCATCATTAATATTATAACTCACAATATTTAACAACTAGGTCGTTCCCATGAAAGAGGAGGCTTTCCGATAAGAATTTCTCCTTATTGGTGCACAATTAGGTGACCAAATCTCTCCTTGACAGAACTTCTATAGCTTTAAGTTTTTCCAAATTCCAAGCAGAAAATATCTGAATTCTATAAACAGACAATTTTCAACACCTCTTAAAATTCATAACAAATCATACGTTAATTTTTAACGGTTAAAAATTTTTGGACATATATTAAATTTATATATGTATAACATATCCAAAAATCACAATGATCCAACGGTCTGATTAAAATTATAACTCACGCAATAGAGCTTTAAGAACACCGATTTGATTTTTTAATACCTCCAATCCGACAAAATACTGATAAAACACCTCAACATTAATTCTTCATTTATAACCACATAAAATAAATAAATCCATCATTTATATCCACATCAAATAAATATTTCTTATCATATAAATCAATAATTAATTTTTCACAAATAATATTACGGAATCACAATAATGACAACCAGACCGTTCCCAGGAAAGAGGGGGCTTTTTGATAAGGATTTTTCCTTACTGGCACGCAATTAGGTGACCAAACCTCTTGACAGAACTTTCTAGATATTTTCAATAATGTTATCTAATAATATTATTCAAATAATATGAATTATTGATCTGATAATTAAAAATAATATGACGTGATAATTATTGAAACAATAATAATATAAAATATCAACTCAGCAATTATTGAATCAATAAAATAAAATATTGAACAGTAATTACTGTAACAATTATTGAGTAGAGCCTTCTTACGTAAGAATTAATAATTTAAAAATACTGTGCAATACTGTGTGCTACTGTGCAATCACGAATATTACTGTATTTTAACCACCAGGTATTTCAACGGTGTTAACGGTAACAACTACGTCATTATTTATAAAAACTCAAACTTTTCATTTTCTTCATCCGACATTTATTCTGTTATGTGGCCCACAAATGGCTGCGCCGTTGTACGAATATTCCCCGACAGCAAGAATATTCCACAACCAAATGAATATTCCCCGACAACAATGAGTATTTTATAGCCACTTGCTTATTTTGATAAAAATTCATATATCACCCTTAACTTTAACTTTTTATCAATTTAACCATTTACTGAATAACAATTTATAAAAAATATTAAATACTTTTATTTCATAAAATTCGGGGTCTTACAAGCGGAAGGAAAATTATTCGTGATGGAAGCTCACCCGACGTTATTGGATAGAATAAAGGAAGCCCAAGAGAAAGATGAAGAATATGATAAGATAAGGAAGAGAATAGTAAAAAATGAGGAAGAAAAATTCAGAGTGGATAAGGACGGTATATTGAGATTTGAGGGTCAAGTATTGGTGCCAGCTATAACCGAACTGAGAGAGGAAATCTTGCACAACGCATATAATATGACGTACTCTATTCATCAAGGAGGCACAAAGATGTACCGGGATCTTCGACAACACTTTTGGTGGCCTAATCTGAAACGAGAGGTGGCAGAATGCGTCAGTAGATGTCTTACCTGTCAAAGCAGAACACCAGATGCTAAGTAGACTACTTCAACCGCTTGAAATACAGGAATGGAAATGGGAGCACATTACGATGGACCTCGTGGTTGGACTCCCGATTACACAGAAGGGTTATGATGCCATTTGGGTCAAAGTGGACCGACTAACAAAGACGACTCATTTTCTACCCATCAATATCCGATTCAATTTGAACCAGTTAGCAAATTTATATGTAAAGGAAATCGTATCGCGACATGGAGTGTCGGTGTCGATTGTCTTCGATCGAGATCCGCGTTTCACGTCAAAATTTTGGAAAAGCTTGTAAGAACGAATGGGAACTCAATTGAGATTAAGTACAACTTATCACCCTCAAACTGATGGGCAGAGTGAACGAAACATAAAAACATTGGAGGACATGCTTAGAGATTGCGTGATGGAATTCTAGGGGAATTGGGATGACCATTTACCATTGGTAGAATTTGCTTACAATAATAGCTATTATGCGAGTATCAGTATGCCACCATATGAAGCTCTTTACGGGAGAAAGTGTAAAACACCATTGTGTTGGGATGAAGTCGGAGAACGACGACTTTTTGGACCAGAGTTAGTTCAACAAACGGCCGATGTAATAATAATGATAAGGGCCCAATTGGTATCAGCTCAAGATCGCCAAAAGAAGTACGCCGATTTACATCGTCAGAACCGAGACTTCGAAGTCGCGGTAGTTTTGTGTTTTTGAAGGTGTCTCCCTAGAAGGGAAAGATCAGATTCGAAAATAAAAGGAAGTTGAGTCTGAGGTTTATAGGACCATTCGAAGTATTGAGGAAAATAGGCGAAGTGGTATACAAGGTAGCTTTACCACCTGAATTGGAACACATCCACAACGTGTTTCATATTTCGATGTTACGTCCATACAAGCCCGACTATAGACACGTGATCTCCTATGAGCCCATTCAAGTAGAGAAAAATCTAACGTGTGAGGAAATTCTTGTTCAAATACTAGATAAAAAAGAGCAAACATTGAGGAATAAAGTTATATCTTCTGTAAAAGTAGTTTGGTGAAACCACGACACCGAAGAGGCCACGTGAGAATTAGAAGATAAGATGTGAAGGGATTATCCCCATTTATTTGTGTAACTTTGTACCAATTTCGAGGACAGAATTCTTATAAAGGGGGAGGATGTAATACCCGCGAATTTTAAATAAATTATATTAATATTGAGAATAAATATTATTTGAATATTTATCTGAATATAAATATATATAGTGTTGGCATGAGTTGTGATAATTAATTTAATTGAATAAACATATAATGAGTGAGCAATGCAGTAAAAGTGATGAGAAGCTTAGTTTTAGCTTATGAAATTATGCCTAGTGTGGCAAAGTCGTGACGCCCCCAAAATATGTATACACAACCCATTATGAGTCGCCAAATATATGGTACATAACTTAAATACAAACTTAATTAATACAACTGTCGTGCAAAATACAACAACACAATAGCTGAGTTTTAACACGAATATTGTCTTTTAGACAATATCCAAACTCAAATTCATTCTTCTTTACAATTATTATCACACTATTTCGCAGAATAGTGAGGACTACTAAAGCAACCATTTGAACCGTCAGTCCATTTCCTGACTAGTCCCAGCTATATTCTCATTTCCTGAAGAGAACAATGAAAGAAAAGGGTGAGCCAGTAAGAAATATTATGACAAAGATAATGCAGAATTAATTATCGTTAGCCTTCAATAGTATAACAACTGATAGAATACAATAGACAATAAGTTTTAGATTAACAACTACAACGAAAATAACAATCCATTAGAAGAGTCAAGTAGAGCATGATGTCTACTATTTTCTATGATTTAAAAAGTTTATCAACAATGTTATCGCTGAGACTCAGCTTAATAAATAATCCACATCACTGAATGATCCATGCACTACGGGCCAAGGATATTCATTAGTATCACGTCCACGAATTATCCATGCACTATGGGCCAAGGATATTCGTGTTATCATCAATGGTCATGATCATGCCAAACAACAATTCATCTTTGCACCATTGGCCGAAGAGAACCCATGGTCATGATCATACCAATAATTATTCATCAATAATTGTTCATCAATGCACTACGGGCCAATGAGGACTTTTACCACATCATTTGTAACATTACAGGTCATGATTATACCGAATAATCCCTAGTCATAATCATACCAAACAACAGTCCATCTATTCAATACGGGCCAAAGATGATTTTCATCACAATATAAGCATGATGATGATGACAATGATATAAGCATTAATCAAACGAAATCAAGGATAAATATTAAAGACTTTAAATTTATCCAGAGTTTAAAAATGTCCAAATTGTCAACATGATAACTACTTTGTGGAGGTAAAATTCAAGAATGATAATGTATCAAAAATAATTTGGATAGAAAAGAAATCAATTTCTGTCATGAATAGTACCCTAGGTGAATAGTACATGAGTGAATAGTACTTTGTGAATAGTACCCTATGAATAGTAATTTGTGAATAGTATCGTATGTATGAATAGTACCGTACGTATGAATAGTACCCATGAATAGTACTTCGACATAAAAAGCTTAGAATTTAACAAGAATGTTCAGAAAAATATCTTTGTGAAACGATACTAGATGAAGAGTAAATTTCAAAGATATTCTACTAATTTCAAGGAGTATAGAAGCAAAACTTATCAACATGAGTGTGGAATTCAGAATCTGAAATAAAATAATATTACTTACATACTACAGAGTATGGAAGAAAATATTATTTCATACGAATATTGAACAAAAATAATATCCCTTACGACTGTTGAACGAAAATAATATTCCTTACGAATATTGAACGAAGATAATATTTCTTGCAAATATTGAACGAAATAAAATTTCTTACGAATACGAAAAATAATATCGTAAGCGAATATGAAATAAATAATACCCCTTAACTTAAAAAGAGAGCAATTCTGATTGGTATAGCGGAGATATTCTTGAAGAAAACTTACATTGTTTTCTACACTCAAAGCTTTCTTAAACTCAAAAGAAATACGCTCAATATTATAGAAGAATAATTTTTTGATCCTGGTGTGATTTTCTTTTCTAAACTAAGCATCATGTTTATAGGAGAATGGCATGATACTATTTAGATGCACAGTAAAGGAAAAATCACGGACTGCACAGTAAGGAATCACAGATTTTTGACAAATTTTTCTGATTTTACTATGCAGCACTATACAAACACTGCATAATAAAATATAATATATTCTATTTTTCATAAAAAAACAAAACATATATATATATATACATATATATAAGTAATAAAACAAAACTGAGATAACTTTCTACCGATACTTTTAAAAAATGAGTAAGTGGGGGTCCATATAATAAGCAAAATTTATAACAAATAATTCAATAAAACCCCCTTTATTTATCTCAACTCACTTGGCTTCACAAAACACATTTTAAACAATATTTATTCATCATTTATAACTCGCAATATTAACAACCAGATCATTCTCAGGAAAGAGAGGGTTTTCTGATAAGAACTTCTCCTTATTAGCGCACAATTAGGTGACCAAACCCTTTTTCTCGACAAAACTTTCTAGACATCGTCAATAATGCAAATAATAATATGAATAACTTTATTGTCTCAATTATTAATTTAATAATATACAATATTATGACAATAAATGAATCAATAAAGTGAGATACTATGCAACAATTATTGTGGCAATAATTGAAATAAACTGAGTGACTTCTCACGTAAACATCAATAACCAATACCGTGTGCTACTATGCAACCACGCGTATTACTGTACTTTTACCACCGGGTATTTCAAAAGTTAACGGTAAAACTTTTGCCATTATTTTGATAAAAAGTTATTTCTGTCATTTTCTAACTCCGACAGTAATTCCGTTGTGGGGTCCACCAATGATTGTGTCGTCGTACGAATATTCCCTAATAAAACGAATATTCCCCGACCAATCGAATATTTTTTAACAACTTGCTTACTTTGCAAAATTTGCAAATTTTACCCACAACTATAACATTATATCAAATCCACACCATAATATTCAAAATGATATTTAGAAAAAATTAATCTTTATTCATAAAAGTTGGGGTCTTACAAAAGTGGTGAAGTGGGAAAGTTACTAATTAAATTAAAATGATGAAATGGATGAAATTAAGTAGTACTAGTAGTAAATAAATATTTACATAATGTGATTGACTAATTCCTATTATTATTCATTAATTATTGTGAACAATAGCATGTAAGGTGTAATCATATATTAGAAAGTTTCTTCAATCAATATAAAATGAAGTGTGGCAGTGGAATGTGAATAAGTATTATATAAAACTATATGATAAAAGTAAGCTTTAAATTATGTAATTTGCTAAGTTGTATGGACGAACCTTTCTGTGACCTCATGATGTGGAGCAATTAAATGTGTATTATAAACATATGAGAGAAATTAAATTTGATTAAATAAAATATTTATTATTAAATGTTTATTTCAAATATTATGTAGAATTGGAATAATAAGTTTTATGGAAAATAATATTGGTACCCAACTAAATTATTCTAGTCTAATGTAAATATTATTTGAAGTAAACCAATGTACATGAATTATATGATTATGTGTATTTGTACTCTTAACTTACCACAGTGTAATAATATCAACTCATTAAAATTCATTTGTGAGACAAAGGGTATTATTTTAGTGCAACTAGTGACCATTTTAACTAAGGTAATAAGCAAATTTGCCCTGTCCCAAAATCATAGTCCCATTCTAAAGTCTCAGCCGTGTTTTGATAAAAGCCTATGGCTCTACAATTGCTGAAAACCAAGATGGAGATGATGACTATGGGAAGGGAAGAAGATGGAGTTGCTGAAGCTTTTCAGCAACTTCTTGTTGCACAATGGTTCCTTTTATCTCCCATGGAAACAATCCTTAGGGCAAAACCTCCAATTGGACAATAATCCCTCTATAAATAGAAGTCCCTCATTTCAAATATGAATTATTGATTTCTCTGTGATGTTCTAATTGGATTGAGAGTGTTGTTGAGTAATCTGGAAATTAAAGCAAGAATTAGCATTTCAACTTCAAGAAGGTAATGTCCATTTACATGTTCTTAAGTTCAAATTGCAAGTTCTTATGAAATGCTAAAATACTTGTTTTGAGTCAAAAAATTCATGATTTAAGCATGATGTAATCTATCCATTGATGCTAGACATTGTTAATATGATTGAATACGAAATCAACGAAAGTTAAACGGAGTAATTTGGTCAAGTAATGAATCCGTAGTGAAGAGAATCGCTAAATATGTTAAACTCTGGAAAAATGACATGAATCTTGAATTTGATTATTGAATTTAGTTTTTTATGTGATTGGAGTTGTTAGAATCATGCTAGGGGTGTTTAGTACTAAGTTTATATCAATTGGTATCGTTATATTGCTGTTTGGTTGAGATTTTGGCATGTTAGTTCATAGCAGGGGAGTGGAATTTCAAACTGCAGTACCCAACTCTGGTTGGTGCCGCCCAGGCGGGGGTCCTATAGTACAAAAAGGCCCGCCCCGGCGGGGGTTGGGCAGTAAGTTAGGGTACAATTTTTGATGTTCGACACAAGGAATCCTATGTTGGCCTAACCTAACTTAACTTAAGAAGCATACATAATCTTTAAACATGTATCAATACATATTAATGAGCTTGGTGCTTGAGTTATAATCTTTTGAAAGAAAAGCTAAAAGACGAAAATCATGTTTAGAAAACCTTACGCCATTTTGAAATCTAACCTTTTGAGCATATTTTTGCAACTTAGTTAGTTTTATAAATGGGTATGACATGTGAATTCAATGTACTTTGCATTCTTAGTTTGTTTACCATGAGATTTTAAGATTTGAAAACCAATTGAGTTGAAAACTCAACGACTTATATTGTGAACTTTTGAGCAATTATAATAGGATACTTTATGCCTTTAGAGATAACCGACATGTTCGCACATCTAGTTAGACACGTTATAAATCACGCAAGCATAAACTAAAAGAGTTTTTAAGTAGAAAGATATACTAGTTACGTACAAATAAATCTAATACATATAAGCATGCGTAGAAGAAGGTTATTTGGCAATGTTATGTGGTTTAATGAATGCCATGGTTAGTAGTTGATATAATGAGCTCTCTTAACTTTGTAAGATGGAAATTTATGAGTAAAATTAACATTTGTCGAAAGTAAATAAAAAGGACCAAATGTAGCTTACAGGTTCTTTAACATAAATATGTGAAACAACTTAAACTAAAATACGTGTCGAAAGTGATATTTCACGTATACAAATAAAGATGAGTATATGGTACTAAAGATTGCCAAAATGTTCCTAAAGATTTTTAAAAGTAAGAACAATGTGAATTATACATCTATGAGTTTGACTGTGTATATCATACATGAGTATAGATATGTATGATAGATGCATATGGATATGTATGCAAATGTGTATGACTAATGAATACCTATACATACATAAATAGAATAATATAGTTCATTGGGGTGATTTTACGCTTTAAGTGGTAATCAATGCTAAAGGGAAGTCTCTAACCTTAAACTTCCTATTGTAAGCTCCCTAATTCTTACACTGTATATATTGTATAATCTGAATCGTTTCCATATCAACCATATTTATATCGAGCAAATATCTATTACTATTTGAAAATTATTTGTATACATTGACGTTATTGCAAGCATTGAACTTATCGTTCTTAAATGCATTATAAAAGTCGTCTAAGCCTTTAATTCGGCTAGACTATTATCATGTGTTAGAAAGCTATATAAACCAATTGACTTGGTGCGAACTCTCGTAAATCTACTGAGATGAATAACCCTCATTGAAGGGGGAATTATATAATTGTCAGGAAATCGACATGCGCACATACTAGCATGTTTAAATGTTATGCATAACGAAGGATACTTTAGGCTGATCACCTGTTGTACTTGTTTATATTAGATTTGCAGTATAATACTATTAATTCTAGTAAGAGTTCTTAGTCCCTAGTGACTGCTCAGTGTTCATTCTTATTAAACTTTGAAATGATTAAACTTTGAAATCTCGTTGATATCCTTTAGTCTATAGCGACACTTATTAAGAACTCTTGATACTTCTTGTTATCCTCGAACTATCATTTATTGTTATACCTTTGAGATTCAAATGTTATAACTGCTTATTCTCATTGTTATATTACTTGTTGGGCAAACTTGTTGCTCATTCTTGCTTCCCTAAAAATATTACAGTTAAGGCAAAGCAAGGCGGTACTTTAGGAAATGACAAATAAAAGGGCAAGGCTACAGAATAGCTTAGTCCTTTAAGTGTAGAATTATTATTATTATTATTATTATTATTATTATTATTATTATTATTATTAAGCTTAAAATGATGTATTATGGATGATTAAATTATGTTTAAGTTTAATCACTGAAATGTTGTAGTAACGGTCACGAGACCTTGGGACGCGAATATTTATATTACATCAATGTAAATTATTCTATTATTCCGTTGTTGATAATTTTAGTATGATTTTAGAATTAGCACGTGACGAACTAAATTCGAGATATGAGTGTTTGAATTTAGGGGCGTCACAGTAGTCAACCCCAATTCGATATGGATCGAAGATTAATGATTCAGATCATGGATCAGGATTATGATGAAGCGGTTGAGGGTGGAATGTGTCTTATAGAAAAGTCAAGTCTAGCGGTAATGATCACACAAAAGGTTGTCCCAGATAAGTCAAAGTCGATGGTTCAAGGTAGAGCGTTTGTCGTGACTTCCCAAAAAGCGAGAAACCCGGACGATGTGACAGCCCCGAATCCAGGTCCCAAATCACCTCGGATCTGGTATACTATTTCTATAACTATTTGCAGAAGATATAAACATAAATTATTTATACAATACATTACACAATATTCCCCAAGGTCGAGTAACCTTAACTTATACACAATTCATAAACTTTCTAACATATAACACATTTATCAAACTATATTATTACAAAATAGTCGCACGTTTTATCCCAAGCTGAACTTGGCATTAACCTTCGCCTGTATCCGAACGCATTCGCATTATCTGCAATGTTTTATCATGATATAGCAAGGGTGAGCATAAAAGTTGCCCAACAAGTTTAAATACAACAATATAACGATATATCATGATTGAAGAGTATGAATAATAAGTTGGCTATAATTCATCAATATAGTTGAGAATTAGCACGAACAAACTTTTGACTGAACAAGTATTAAACATGAACAAACATTTCTGAACCAACTGGTAATGAAGGTGATCAGCCTTTCATTCCTGACTTATACATGAAAGATGTACAGAATACAATTTTCGTGGCAATCAGCAATGATTAACCATAAGCTTGAATAAAACACTCTTATTAGAGTTTAGTAAAAAGAAACTTGCCTGAACCGTTGATTACCGCAACGCAATTTATAACGCTTTACCCGAAGACCTAATATTAGTAATATAGATCTCCAATATTAGAATAATATCATCACAGTATAATACTGTTATATATATATATATATATATATATATATATATACATAGAATAACCTAAACACATAGCACATAACCCTATCAGTCTATAACACATATAAAACTTAGTATCAGGTCAAACTATTTCAGTCTGACTTGAAACCGACACAATTCTATCATCCCGACGGTCTAGTCGGACAATACTCGAGTTTAAGTTCAATTAAACTCTGCTTAAACGCTTAACAATTATCCCAGATAATTATCTTATCAGTCAAAATAATTTTTAAAAGACTTATAATAATTTTCAAATAATTATTATCATTTATCAACATTTTTTTTCAATCATTAAAACTGTATTTAAATGAATTAAATACCACATAATTCCTTAATCATTAATATTCATTTAATATAAAATATTAATGAAAATCATAACATAATATTATAATATAATTATAATATACCAAAGTATTTTTAATACCTTAAAATCATAATTATATAATTTTTAAACACTTAAATCCATTATCCGATAATTCCTATTAATATTAAAATATTAATATTTTCATAACTAAATATCAAAAGTTATAATTTATAACTTAAAATATTTTTAGATCACTTAAATCATTTTTATATAATTTATAATGCATTAATTCCATTTTTCCTTAATTTATTTAATATAGTTATTAAATAAACTAATTATCATTAATATTGATTAATTAATGAATTTCATCACAAAATATTAAAAATCATCAAAAATAACTTAAAATATTTTCTTATACCATAATATTATTTTTCATGATTTTTAATGAATCAAAATTATTTTTAAATAATTTATTTAATATTATAATTAAATAAATAAATACCTTTTATATTCGTAAAAATATTAAATATTTTTAAAATATATCCAAAATAATTAAAAACTATTTTTCAAGATTTAAAATAATTTTTTCAGAATTTAATATGTATTTTTAATAATTATTCAATTTCACTAAATTACGAAAATGCCACTTACGCCCAAGATTTCCAGATTTGGCATCCTTTACGGAAACGCTTGTAAAATGAAATGTACAACTCGGAATTAAGTTCCGTCGGAGGCGTTGGATTCATATTTTCTTAAAATACATTTTTCATTTATCAAACACCAAATTTTGGTTCTGTTTTGGTCACAGAAAACAGTCCAGAAGTGGCTGGTCAGTTTTAGTTTTCTAGCTTGACCCTATTGTACTAAAACAACCATAACTTTTTCGTTTTAAAATTTTTTTGAGCGATTCTTGAGCCCAGGAGAAGCTAACTTCCGAAACTACAACTTTTGTTCTTAGACCATTTTCAAATTCTAAACAAAGAATTCTAGAAATTCCGTGTAAAGTGACTGACCGGAGTTAGTTCAATAGTTTTGATGCGACTACTTTGAACGGTCATAACTCTTTCCTCCGAAGTCGGAATTAATCCGTTCCAGAGTCTATGGAAAGATTATTCAGTTTACTAAAACATACCAAAAGTCCAAAATTTTTAGACCATCCTAAAAAATCCGGAATTTTCTGTTTAGGGGCAGCAGTCCACTAGATTATTTTTTAAAAACTATTTTGGTTCTTCTTCTTTGTTCAAGCTCATCAACCTTAAAAATGGCAAGATCTAACCATAAAATATCATATATCATTTAGACCTACCCTCATATGATTCAAAATCATAAGTTCAACAATTGGTCAACCATAACAAAACACATAAACTAACTAGAGTTTTGAGTTTAAGAAATTTTCATACCTTTAGCTATAATCATCTAGCTTGTGATGGCTCTCTTCTTTTGCTTTTCAAAGTAGGAGATTAAGTTATTGGACATCAAAGGATCCTCTCTTCTCCCTCCAGGGGAGTGACCGAACATCACCCCTTCCTCCCTCTCTCTTGGTTTTAATTTGCTAGCTCTCTTGGAAATAATAAAATGAGAGAGATAGAATAACTTTTGTGACTTTTTTTTATCAATCAAGCAAATCCACACTCTTTTTCTCTCCTACTTCATCCGGCCACATGCCTTACTTTGCTCCCACTAATCATCTTCTTATGTTTCTTGTAACCTTAGATTGTTTGTAAGTATGAACAAAAATGTTGGTGAAATAATAGGATGACACATAAGAAGATTTGGTAGGAGTGGGTGACCAACTAAAGTAATTTGCATGCTCCTCTTCCTTCTTTCTTCCCACTCCGGCCAAGTGGCCCTTTATTGTCCAAGTCTTGCTTCACTTTTTAATGAATATCTAATGTCTCCAATGACTAAAGTTTTGGACACAACTACAAGTTAGCTCACTAAAATACTAAAAAGGACATTATAGTCATTTCCTTACCATTTTAAATTCTAGAATTGGTATTTGATGAAACCCTTAGGGTTTAGGATTTAGACATTAGGGTTAGGGTTTAATCCTTTAGGGTTTAGGTTTTTAACCCTAAAGATTTAGCAACTTGGATTTCTAAGATTTTCTAATTAGATTTTAAAATAGAAAATCATGATTTAAAAATTATAATTAGGGATTCCTAATTGTTATAATTTCCTAATTACATAAGGTCTTAAACCAATTAGGATTAATATTTTCCTAATTATTATTGCTAATTTAGCAATTAAACCCACAATTTTATTTTAGGGTTTCTGACGGAACAATTAAGGTTCGATAATTATAAATTAGGGTTTGCTAATTAATTAACCTTTACCCTAATTAAGCTTACACTCAAAAGCACTTGAGCATTATAATTATCATATAAGTTCCCAGATTAGGGTTTCAATTTATCAGAATCTGAAACTAGGGTTTTCAGATCTAGTATTAGGGTTTTCGAATAAATCAATTAGGATTTCAAGTGATTCTTTAGGGTTTTCAATCCCACAAATTAGGGTTTCTAAATAGAAAATAATTTTCTAAAATAGAAATTAAATATTCGTAATTAAATTAGAGTTTTCTAATTACTTAACTTGAAAATTAGAACTAATATATCCTAATTAACATTATAAGTATTAATTTAATACTTTCGTTTTCCCTAACTATAAAATTTAGGGTTTCAAATCCGTAATTAGGATTTCAAATTTGGAATTAGGGTTTTGTAACCATTTTGTTAAGATTAACACTAATTAATCCTATAATTATTTACACTTACGCCATTAAGTTCCCAATTTAGGGTTTCAAATTACCGAAATCTGAAATTAGGGTTTCTAGATCGGGTATTATGGTTTTCTAATAATCAATTCGGGTTTCAGGTTATTCATTAGGGTTTTCCCTAATTAATTTATAATTAATAACGTTAAACCTTATACATATCATTGCATTCCCAATCTAGGGTTTTTAATATCTGAATTAGGGTTTTAGATTCCCGGAACTGACATTAGGGTTTCTAGAACCAGTTTCTAGGATTTCTTATTAATCGCTAGGGTTTTCTAACCGAACGTTAAAGTTCTTAATATATAATTAGGGTTTGACACATATAATTAATCTGGTCAACCCTTGACCTTAACCACATTCAGTACACATACATAACCATATTCACAGAACATAGTCACATAAATCCTTAATCCTGAATAATTCACCTATATCCTTCACAAAATTTTGAAATCATTAAAATTTCACCCTAATAATATCAAACGCATACACTTATTTTCTGTCTAGGTCTATTATTTGACCTTAAATCAATCATTTAAGATTTTAATAATTTGCCCAAATTCTCGGGTTGTCACATACGAAGTTATCAGAGAGAACTAATCATAAACTCTTGCAAAGTCTATACCTTATTAGATACCGGTTCTACCCATTCTTTTATTTCATCTGCTTGTGCTCAACGTTTGAACTTATCTCCTAAGGAATTAGACTTTGACTTATCGGTTGAAACTTCGTTGGGAAAAATCTTCGTTACATCCACTGTTTATAACTCTTGTTCGATTCAAATCGACATCCTCACATTACCTATTGATCTCATCTCTTTAAAAATACTTGCATTTGATGTGATTTTAGGAATTGATTAGTTAATTACTCATCATGCTAAAATTGATTATTTTTGTAAGGTCGTTAGTTTTCATATTCCTAACCAACCTATTATGCGAATTCAAGCAACCAAACCACTACAGTCAATCATTGTCATATCAAGTCGTAAAGCCATTCGTTTATCGAAAAACGGATGTCAAGCTTTCTTATCCCATGCCACGGATTTAAACAAAAATACGTCAGATTTGAATGATATTTCTGTTTTTAATAAATTTCCTGACGTATTTCCCGAAGAACTTCCTGGCCTGCCCCCAGAACGTGAAATCGAATTTTGTATTGACTTTGAACTTGGTACAAAACCCATTTCTAAAACCTCATATCAAATGGCTCCTATTGAACTTCAGGAGTTAAAAACCCAACTATAGGAGTTGGTACCCTAGCCTCTATCTAGTGACTTCTTTTGTGGAATGCATCGAAGCCAGACTTTCCATAGGAGACGCCGTCTTTGTCCGTTGGCAAATTGATAGATGCCAATGTGAGGTGCTATCCAAGGTTGGAATACGAGTCACAGTTGGAAGTAACCTAAGTAAGTAACCAAAATAAGTAGCTGTTTAGGCTTAGCTGGTTATTATCGGAGATTTGTAAAAGGATTTTTTGAATCACTACTCTATTAACTCAGCTAACTCGAAAAGATACAAAAATTTGATTGGAGCGAGGAATGTGAGAAGAGTTTCCAAGAAATCAAGAGGATACACATTTCAGCACCTGTTCTGACAATACCATCAGGTTCGAAGGGATTTGTCATCTATAGCGATGCTTTAGACAGAGGTTTAAGATGTATTCTCATGAAACATGGGAAAGTCATAGCCTATGTCTCTCGACAACTCAAAGAATATGAGAGGAATTATCATACTCATGATCTAAAGTTGGCAGCAGTCATTTTCGCGCTAAAGATTTAGAGACACTACCTGTATGGGGGAGAAAGTGGAAATCTACACAGACCATAAGAACCTCAAATATTTCTTCATTCAAAATGAACTTAGCATGCGCCAAAGACGTTGTCTCGAGCTGTTGAAAGATTACAACCATACCATTCAATACCATCTTGGAAAAGCGAACGTGGTAGCTAACGCGTTGAGTAGAAGATCATATGCGGGTACGAGTACGATATTGTCAACACAAAGGCCCATTTTATATGACTTACAAAGGATGAAGATAGAGTTAAAAACTTCATAGACCCACGTGAAGATGACAAATATAAGAGTAGAACGGACTTTAATCGATAAAGTTAAAGCTGCTCAAGCTACAGACCCAGAGCTGATGAATATGAAGAAGAAGATTCAAGAAGGTGTTATTCCAGAAGCAAGAATCGACGAAGAGAGGAAATCTCAACCCTCGATTTATTAGTCGAATTGAAATCCTCGACCGAGTTGGAACTGTGGCCTATAGACTCGCCTTATCACCAGGTATTTGGCAACTTAGAATGGGTTGTGTAGACCTATTTTGGGGGTGTCACAGTTGGTATCAGAGCTTAGGGATATGATCTCTGGCGGAGATCTGAGGTTAGAACTAGGAGGGAAGAGACGAGAAAAACCTTCGCTAGTGTGTCCTACCTAAGCTTATTTGTTATTTATTTGGTTGATCGAAATATAGGGATAACATATGACATGTCAAATTTCTTTAATTAACCCTTATTTTGTGGCAGTATTTAAGAATGGCATCTGAAAATCAAGAGATGAACTCATATAGAGTTTTAAGTAATGAATTGAGGAGATTTATTTAAAGAATAAATATTGGAGTATGATATCCTATTATAACAAAGATGTTTATTGGGGAGTACTAATTAAGTTATTGAACTTGATTATAGGATGTTAGGCGAAGGAGAAATTAGAGTTATTGATGAGTGGGTTTTATACCTACGAATCTAGTTCCAATTTGGACTTAAACGATGTTTGTTCTGTCTATTTTTGTATATTTTGATGTGTTTTGTGTTTGTTTTGTGTTTAGGTTGCATTGCGTGTCATTGGTGGCAAGAAAACAGTAGCAAAAGGCAAAAATCAGCAAGTCCTAGAGATTGATCCCCGCCGGGGCGGGGGTGTACGTGGCAAGAAAACTTCAAGACCCCCCGCCGGGGCGGGGGTACGTGGCCAGAGAGGAGTTTGGTTTTGATTTGAATTCTACAGAGGCTTGGATTGGAGAACTTTGGCATGGTCTGGGAGTGTGTTTGGTCATCTTTTATCAGTGTTTTACAAGACTTATGCTGAGTAACACACATCACAATGGATTTTTCAATTAACAAACAATCAATTATCAATTTGGTTATTATAGTAGTCTTGCCTATTTTATAAAATAGTATGACAATAATTGTCTACAAGACAAGATTTCTATTCAAACTTACAGTTTATGTGTTGTCATATTTTGCACGACATATGTATTAATGAAGTTTTTATTTGGATTCTGTACCATATATTTGGCGACTCATAGTAGGTTGTGTGGACCTATTTTGGGGGCGTTACAATATTCCCTTCAGCGAATTCAGCAGGAGTCAATGTTTTTAAAGTAAGGTTTGAAGGTTACGAGATGACTTTACAGCCTGGGGTTTTGATGTTGGCTGGCTCGGGGATGTCGATTGGGAGAAGATCGTCGATTACAATAGCGTTGGTGGGGGTGGTTGAAGATGGGTTGTTTAGGGTAGCCATTAAAATGCAAGGAAGGTTTTTTGACGAAAGTGAATGCTGGATAATAAAAGTGAACTATTACAGATAGCTTGTGGCTGGTTTGGGAAAGATCTGAAAAGTGGTAGTTGTTTTATGGGGAGAAGTTTTATTTTGAATGCTTAACTTTTCAACCTCCCTCGGTCGCATAAATACGAAACATTTAATTCGGTTGAAATGATTACAAGCGTGTGTGTAATGTGGGGGGTCTAGTAATGGGTGTTGGGGGCGTTATCGAGGCATCGGGGGCCCAGATTGTCACATTCTTAGTTATCATTTAATTATTAGGCTTTTATTGAGGATTTCTTCCACTAAATGTCGTATTTAATAGAAGACTGGTGCCAATGTTGGGATGTGATTAATTAGACCCGAATCATATGGTGGTCCAAAGTCCACGTGAAGGTATTTAACCATGTGTAGGAATCTGTTTGGGCAGTTGAATATTTTAAAGAATCAAAGATTCCTAATTGCATTTAATTTTTAACTCCTAAGGAAAGTGTGAGGATATAATCTGATTTCCCTTTTTTAAGGAGATTCTGTTCAATCCCATTAAGGAATCATACCTAATGAAGAATCCTATTTTTATACGGGGAAGGAGGCGTGATCACTATAAATACAAGGCTATACCTTAATCATCAGTTACACACAACTTTATTTACAGCACTAGAACATTAAGCCTCCATTGTTAAACCTTATTTCGCCTGTACTTATTCTCACACTGAAACTATCTCCCGGTGGCCCAAGACGTTAGCTTTTGGTGTGACTTCATATTTGTGCAGGATTGGACGAGCTTTTGGTGCTTGAGGCGCGTGGACGAATCTTGGCGTTAACATGTTGTAAATGATATTTTTATATGAACAATTTCTATGTCGTCATTTTCCTTGGCCACATAATACTTTGATCAAATCTTAGAGAAGCAAGGTTGAGATAGGTCTATAAATGGTAACCGAAAATGCATATTCGTCCGCATCCGTATTCGAAAAAAGCAGATATTATTCGTATTAAAAAAAACTGGATATATCCGTATTCGGTTTAAAAGTATCCACAAATAAACGTATACGAATACGAATATAGGCGTATTTGTATTCATTTAACATCTGACCGTAAATATATCCGGTAGATGGTGGATATTCGGATTCAGATCTGTATTCGAAATTCGTATCCAAATAACTTGTATATATATAATATATATATATATATATATATATATATATATATATATATTATATAATAAGCAAAATAAATTTTTTAAAGTGGCATTTCTTATATAATAATTAGTTTTCACTATCAGACGAAAATTATTTTCAAAATATATCATTTCACTTTTAAAAAGTATGAAATAACACTTTTATTCTAATATTAATAAACTGAAAAAAATTGATTTATGTATAATTAATAGATTTTTACTACTATAAAGTTAAAATATCTAAAATGTATCATTTACCAAGAAAATTATATTCTAGAAGAACAAAACTATAGTTATTAGATTGTTATAAGTTTTTTACTTTCAAAACTTACTTGAAATGTTTGGAGGCGGGAACAATGAACAATATAATTTTATTATTAAAATATGTTAAGTCCGAATTAATTTAGAATTAATCTAGAAGGCAGTTGAATAATTAATTCGCGTTTATGAATTTTTTGGTGGAGGGAGTATTTATCACTTTCATTTGCCCAATTATTTAAAAATTAGAAGTCCAAATATTTAAAGTAAGGGGCTGTTTGTTTAGAACTTACTGGGTCTGAATGACTGAATCGGTAAGTGGCTGAATCATTAAGTGCGTTTGTTTTGAAAAAAAATCGTCTGAATGGCTGAATCGGTCAGATGCGTTGGCTGAATGGTTAAGGCCGAATTTTTGGTCTGAATGACTGAATGGTTGGCTGAATGAAGTAAAAAAAATTAAAAATAATAATAAAAATAATAAAAAAATATTAACTATTATATTATGTAATATTAAATAAATTTACAACAACTTTGAATTTTTTCAGAGGGGTAAAATATTAAAAATATGTCATTCAGATCTTTAAGATATGTCAGTTATCAAACAGTTTTTTTCATTCAGATTCAGCTCATTCAGATTCAGATTCAGATTCAGCTCATTCAGATTCAGATTCAGATTCAGATTCATTCAATTTTTATCAAACACCCCCTAAGTCCAAAGTAAATTTTGGATCAAGTTGGATTAACTAGTTGTCGATTGTCACATATACATTATAACTCGCACTCTCTATAAATATAATAAAATAAAATAAAATAAACATCTTATAACTATGTAAATTGTAATCTGTATTAAGGATAAATTATAAATAAAAGTTCCCATAAACATATTATTAAAGTTTTAATCAAGTATTTGAGAAAGAATAATTAAATATTCAATGTAAACTTTTGAATCTAATTATAAATTATAAATATTCATACACACTACAGTATTACTCCACACGCATAAAAATGGACATCTAAACATTAATAAGTAGAACATTCATTTTGAAATTTAGGATTTCAAAAATGATGAAAACTTATTTGAATTGTAATTTAGAACATTGATTATTGTATTTAAATATTTATTAAAAATACATAAATTAACATTCATTCATTAATAAACTATATTTTAAAACTCATTATTTTTTATTCTAGTTATTTAGGGCTGTAAATGGTAACCGAAAAATTCGTATTTGTCCGCATCCGTATTAAAAACAGATATTATTCGTATTCAGAAAAAAGTGGATATTATCCGTATTCGGTTTAAAGGTATCCCCACAAATAAACGGATACAGATACGAATACAAATATTATATCTGATCCGTATATATCTGTTTATACCCCTAAGTTGAGGTTGAGATATAACATAAGAATTAACACCACTATTCCCCATGTTAACAACTCGTGCAAAATTTGAAACAAAAAATGCTTAAAAAGTAAAAGAAAGATTATTTTTAGATTTATATTTGCTATATATAATAATTATTATTTTCATATGCTATAAATAATATTTTCATATGAATAATAATTTTTATATATTTCATTTTATTTAGTTAAATAAAAAATTTGATCAAATAGTTACGAGTACCAGAGTATTTAAATATTTGAATCATTTAAATAACACAAGTATTAAAAATAATAAACATGTCATGTTATATGACATTAGATCTAGGTATTTGCGTAATAAGGTAGAATGAATATAAAAGAATGGAGACTTGTGGTACTTGATAAAAAGGAAATTGTAAATAGTCATGTAATTTTAAGAATATTAAATTTTATATATATATTTTTTAAAACTCATATTTTAAGAATATTAATTTTTATATAAAACATTTTTGAAAGAGTTTTAAACACACCTTCACATACAAGAATAAATAATTTAAAGTGAAAAATGTCAAATGGCTTCCCCTATTTTGGAAGCAGGGAGTATAAGAAAAATGTTACTCCAAGTAATTTGACTACTGTTGTCTAGATTTATAAATCGTAGAAGAAATAGATAAATGGTACCTATATTATATTTTTTTAGAAAAACATTTAAGAGCTAGTTTAATTTATGTCACAAAAAAATAAATAAAATAAAAACAAAATGTGGACCAAAGATTAGAATCTCTAACATAGATCAACACAATCGTCATCAAAGAGGAGTCAAAAAGAGCCAAAGCAATATGTCATTTTCTATTATTATTGGCAGAGAATTCCATTCGAATTCCATCCAAGATACTAATCGATGGGTAAAATAGTCACTTGTGCTCTTTCTGTCTCCTTCAAGGCTTCACCTACGCAAGTCGATCCACTCAAAATTATTCCTCATAGCTCAAACATCAAACACAACACTTTTCACTCCCTACCCAAAATTCTTCCTTACCCATCTCTAAAATCCACCCAAAACCATAACTAGCCAGTTCTCATATTCAGCAATTGTGCCTCTGAAGTGCGGCAGTGGAAGAAATTTCGACCCAACAAAATTTTTCTGTAAATCCCATGTCTGATCCTAACAGTATTGACCCAGAAGTGCTCCAGAAGTTGATATATGATGCCCTAGTTTGGAGTCCTCTTCATGGGCTTGTTGTTGGAGATAGAAATGTTCAGGTTAGTGTTTAAAAAAACCAATCTTGAATCTTCCAATCTCTCTATGTATGTCGATATACACACACTCACAAAAACATATATGTCTATCCTGTTCGGCAATGACTTATTTTAAGATGACTGACAAGTTAGTAATATTTAAAATGACTTATAAGTTAAGTTAAGTCGCGACTCGTAATTAGAAGTGTGGCCCCATTTTGATTTATAAATCCGAAATTAAGTAAAAACAAAGTCCTATGACTGAAATGACGTATAAGTTGTAAAGATTACTAAAAAGAGGGCAAAATTGTGTTTAGATTTGGTCTTTTAAGTCATTTTTTGAGAAGTAGGAAATTGATATTTCTTAAAAGGGTTAAATACATTTTTGGCCATTTTACTCGACCTAGGTTTACAAATACACTGAATTTTTTTACGGTCAACTATAATTTTTTTATAAAAATTGAAATTTCCGTCTAAAAGTGTTAAAAGTTAACGAAGGCAAGGCTTAAATGGAATATGGAATATAAGACTCACCGTGATTTTTTTTTTAATAATAATAATAAAATAACTTTAGTTTAATTTTTTTTGAATTTCAAACTTGAATTCTCTCTTTTTTTAAATAACAAATAATTAAATTGATGAAAACAAAAGACAAATATAACTATATAAGCTCACTTTTACTTTTAGAAAGAGTCAAGGCTAGAAGACAGTGGATGATTTTATTCTGCATAGCTTTTGTTCATTAACCAAACAGCGGCTAATACATAACTGATAACATGAAAATAGGCACTACCCAACGTTCACAAAACAAACTCCTACTGACTCGGTAAACAAACAAACTAATTGACAATCCTTAAGACCAGGACAACCCAAAACATGCAAATTACTTATTTTCTCAACAATCCCTCCCTTAAATTGATGTTCCAGACATAACATTCAGTTTAATAAGAGTCAAACTTTGAACCGCCATCTCTCAAACTGGATCATTTGAAGTGCAAACACCATGTAGCTTCCAGAGCTTCTGAAATGTAGGCAATTTGAGGGGCTTAGCAAATATATCAGCAACCTGATCTTGACTCCTCCATCATTCGTGAGATCTCTCAAGAAATGATACTTCACATCTGTATGTTTGCTTCGACCATGTAGAACAGGATTTTTTGAAAGCTTTATTGCTGAACTGTTGTCACAATAAATCTGAGTAGGCCCATCCTCTTTGCAATGCAACTCTTTAAGAATTCTTCTCAACCAAATAGCTTGAGTAGCACATGAAGTGGCAGCAACAAACTCAGCTTCTGTTGTTGATAAAGTGACAATAGGTTGTTTCTTTGATAACTCCTGAACCCAGCATAAAAGCGTAACCCGAAGTGCTTTTCATGTCATTTTTATCTCCAGCATAATCACTGTCTGTGAAGCGAATTAAACCTCCCTTAATGTAGAACCACCCATAATCAAATGTTCCTTGCAAGTAATGAAAAATCCTCTTTGCAGCTAGAAGATGCATCTCCCTTGGGTTTTCCATGAACCTGCTAATAAGATTTACAACATGCATTATATCGGGCCTTGTGGCTATTAAATACATCAAGCTTTCGACTATTTATTTGAACCCGGTGTTGTCAACCCTCCTTCCTCCAGGATCTTTGACAAGTTTCAAACCAACTTCAGTTGGAGTACAAACAGAATTGCAATTCTTCATTTGAAATCTGTCTAAAAGTTCTCTCACATTTCTTTTGAGAAATAAAAATACCATTGGGAACTGCACCACTTCAATCCCAAGAAAGTAGTGCATTATACCAAGATCAAACATCTCAAATTCAGTCATCATGGATTTCTTAGAACTTTCAAACGTTGTTGTGTTATTACCAGTGTAGATTAGATATCCTACATATAAACAGATAATGAGCATTTTTCCTCCATCTTCCATCTTTATGAAAAGCGTATGTTCATAATGACATTTTTGAAATCATTCCTTTAAAAAGTAGGTTTCTATACGATTATACCAAGCACGTGGAGCTTGTTTTAATCCGTATAGAGCCTTTTTTAATTTATACATTTTATGCTCATTGCCAAGTTTCACATAACCAAGAGGTTGATCGATAAATACCTCTTCTTTCAAATCTCCATGAAAGAAAGCTTATTTCACGTCCAATTGGAAGATAGGCCATGAGTTTTGAGCTGCCAATGCAATCACCAATCTGATTGTGTCATGCCTTGCAACCGGAGCGAAGACTTCTTTATAATCAACACCAAACTCTTGCTTGTAGCCCTTAGCCACCAAACGTGCCTTGTGCTTATCAACTTCACCATTCTCCTTCAGCTTTGTCTTGTAAACCCATTTTACACCTATTGTTTTCTGCCCTTTGGGAAGATCACAAAGCTCCCAGGTATCATTTCTTTTTATGGCTGTAATTTCAGAATCCATAGCTTTTCTCCATTTTGATTCTTTGACAGCCACTTCGAAAGTGACAGGATCACAATCTGAAAATAAAGCAAAATGTGTAAGTATATCTTCTTCAGACTTGTCAGCATCATCTACCTCATGATCTGTCATCCAAGCAGGCCTTTTTTTTTTGTCGTTGAGGTCTTTGTTCTGCAGCTTCATTAACAAGTGGACTTTGAGGTTGATCTTGAATGATTGGGTCTGGTTGTTGTACTGTCTCCATAGGTTGCTGCCTTGTCTCATCATCATCTAAATCTGCTGGAATGTTTTGCTTAACACCATTTTCACTCCACAACCATGAGCCTTTTTCATCAAAAACCACATCACGACTGATAATTATTTTCATGGTGCTAGGATTGTACATTTTATAGGCCTTTGATTGATCACTGACACCAAGAAAAACACATTTTTCTCCTTTGTTGTCCAACTTCTTTCTCTTCTTATCTGGAATATGGGCATAAGCAATACTCCCAAAAAATCTGAAATGATCCATTGTTGGTTTTCGTCTGCTCCAAGCTTCTTCTTGCGTTATATTTTGAACAAGTGTGGGGCTTCTGTTCAAAATGTGAATGCTCCAATTAACTGCTTCTGGCCAGAAAGTTTTCGGAATACCGCTGCTTGTCAAAAGATTTCGCACCATATTCATAATAGTGCGATTTTTCCTTTTGCACACCGTTCTGTTGGGGAGTGTAAGCTGTTGTAAGTTGCCTCTTGATTCCATGAGCCTCACAAAAACTTGCAAACTCATGTGAGTTGTATTCTCCACCACGATCAGTACAAAGAACTTTGTTGGGGCTGCCAACTTCCTTCTCAACAAGCACTTTATATTTTTTAAAAGCTGGAAAAGCTTCACATTTTTCTTGCAAAAAATAAATCCAAATTTTCCGACTATAAACATCAATGAAGGTAATTATGTATCTTTTACCTCCATTAGAAGATGGACTTATTGGCCCACACAGATCAGAGTGAATCAGTTTCAATGGCCTTTTTGCTCTCAATGATTTTCCTTGCATGAATTGATTACGATGTTGTTTGCTAACAACGCATTCTTCACAAACTTCAACGGGAGCTGTAATTTGAGGGAGACCAATCACCATGTTTTTCTGTTGTAGAGCCTTTAAACCACCAAAGTTTAGGTGACCATAACGAAAATGCCATAGCCTTGTTTCAATTTTGCTGAAAAACACGTATGATTGGTGTTGTGAAGAAACAACGGGAACATGCGATTTTCTGTCATGTTAACTTGAGCAAATTAAGCCCAACTTTGCATCTTGATTCCGACATACTCCATTTTTGATAATAATCTCGTACCCCTTTTCTTGTAGCTGACCCACACTGAGCAAGTTGGTCATTAAGTCTGGGACAAAAAGAACATTAGAGATATGGGTAGAATTTCCTTTAGTTTGAACAACTACCTTTCCTTTTCCCATGACAGAAACTATGGAGTTGTCACCAAACTTGACAGTATTACGGAACGATTCGTCCAACTCAGAAAACACCTTTTTGTCTCCACACATGTGGTTGCTGCAGCCGGTGTCTAAATACCACATGTTTTGTTGAGCTTCTTCCTTCACATGACACACCATCAAAAGAGACACTTCTTCCTTTTCTGCAAAGTTAGTTTTTTCTCCACTTTGTCTATTCAAATTAGTATTACACTCTAACTTATAATGGCCATACCTGTGACATCTGTAACACTCAACATTGGACTTGTCTGCTGACTTTGGTCTATAATTTGTTGAGTGGTAGCCTCCACGTCCTCTGCTTTTTCCTTGAAATTGTTTCTCGTGATGCTGTTGGTTTTGTTGGTGGAACCCACGATCATTGTTAAATCTGCCTCCTTTACCACGACCATTGCCTCTATCCTGTCCACTATCAGCTCTATTAGGTGTAGAGTTATTTTCTGATAAGACCTTCAATGCTTGTTCTTTTTTCTCCTGTTGGTTAATTTTTTTCTCATGAACCAACAAAGAACTTTGTAATTCATCAATTGAAAGTTTATCAACATCATTAGTCTCTTCTATAGAACAGACAACAAAATTAAATTTTGGTGTCAAGGATCGAAGAATCTTCTCAACAATGGTAACATCATCTGTCTTGTCGCCGTGGATTCGAATCTGATTAACGATTGCCATCGTTCTTGGAATATAGTCTGAAACTTACTCTCCTGATTTCATTCGAAGTATTTCGAACTCCGAACGAAGTGCTTGAAGCTGTTGATATTCTTTTGACTTCAGGAAATTCTCCATTAACATGCTCCAATGGTCATAGTGACCATCAAAACGTGGGATCGCCGCCTGCACAAAATTGGAATCTAAATCCATTGTTTTACTTCTGTAAAAGAAAAACAAATGAGTAAATAAAGCTACTGCTATTTTGGACAATGGACTGTTTGGGGACTTTCACAGTCTTTTAGGACTCTCTCGCTTTTCTCTCTTATTTCTGGCTCTGATACCACTGATGAAAACAAAAGACAAATATAACTATATAAGCACACTTTTAGAAAGAGTCATTCTGCATAGCTTTTGTTCATTAACCAAACAGCCTTTATATAGGCTAATACATAACTGATAACATGAAAATAGGCTCTACCCAACGTTCATAAAATAAACTCCTACCGACTCGGTAAACATAAACAAACTAATTGACAATCCTTAAGACTAGGACAACCCAAAACATGCAAATTACTTATTTTCTCAACATAAATTAATAAAAAAAATATATTAATTAATAAAAAATATATTAATATATAATTTTTACAAATGTATTTATATAAAATTAATGAATACATATTCTTTTTTTAATTCTTAAATATTTGAAGTTAACTTTAAAGATACAAAATTATCTAATATAATTTATCATCTTCTCCCCCACAAATCCAAATCTGAATTCATCATCTTCTTCATCACAAATCCAAATTCAAATCTAATTCGTCATCTTCTTCACCACAAATCCAAATAATCAGAGTAATCAGAACTAGCTGAAATACAAATCTAATTCATCATATTCTTCACCACAAATCCAAATAAAAAATAATTCGAAATAAAATGCCGACGGAAAATGCCGTGGACCTCCGCCCATGGAGCAGACGATGGTTAGAGACTGAAGGAGGTGAGAAATGGTTCTGGAACGTTCTCGAAGGAAAATGGAATACATTTCTGCAACCATGGAAGTGGCAGAGGAGTGGTAAGGTTTTTAGGGTTTAAGGTTGCGGGTGAAATAGGGCTTTTTACTTTTCAGTTTTACATTGGGATAAATACTTTTTTTTTCAGCTCTACTCTACCCAAGTTTATAAATGCATAATTTAACTGAAATTTAACTACAATGCTTTGAGTGGATTTTAGAAGAATGAACACCATTGATGAACCCGATTGCTTGAACACCATTGATGAACCCAATGCTTTGAGGAGTAGATTTTAGAAGAATGATTTGAAGAACGGATTAGAGGGAGAGGCTTTTTTTAATTAGGTCTATTCAGATCTAGATCTGAACAACTCAGATCCAGATCTGAACTTTTGATTTCAACCGATTTCTCCACAGATCGTTTTTCTCCTCTGTTTTGATGAAACTGATTTCGGCTCCTGTAACTAATAAAATGATCCTCTGTTTTGAATAAAAAAATATGAATTCATTAATTTTATATAAATATATTTGTAAATATTACACATTAATATATTTTATTATTAATTACTTTAATTAATATATTTTATTTAATTACTTTACTTATTTGTTAATATATTTTTAATTACTTTACTTATTTGTTAATATACTTTTAATTAATTTAATTATTTGTTAATATATTTAATATTTAATATTTATTTAATGATTTCATAATACAAATAATAATTATATTAGTTTTCAAAAATAAAAATAAAAATTAATTTTCAAAATTTTAGTTATATTTTTGAAGTTTGAATTTATTTTTATAAATTTTAATTTTTAATTTGTGCTTATTATAAAATACTTATGAATAATGTTAAAGATATTACTCAAATTCAAAATTTACCCAAAATTTTCTTATTTTAATAATATATGTAATATATCTTAATACAATAACATGTCATACATTTATATGTTATATTACTAATTTTAGTTTTATCTGAAGAGAGGTTAATTAAATTAATGAATTTAATGAGTTATTTAAATTAAAAGAAAATTGTATAATTATATGTAATTTATATAATTTATTTAAAATTGTACAAATATTAATGATTAAAATAAAATTTAAAAAATTATTTTTATTGTACTTTTATTTTGAATGCATTATTTTATTTTATTTATTTGATTTTAGATTAATTTAGCATTAAATTTATACAAGTTTCCATCTAGGCATGCCACAAAGAAAAATATCTGACATGTAGGATTTCTCTCTCTTACGTGGCAACTTATGTAATTTTTCCGTCCAAAGTCAAACAATTTAACGGAATTTGCAACGGTTTGTAAAAAAATTGTAGTTCAGCGAGTCGAATGAAAAAAAATTGAGTTCAATGATTTATTTGTAAACCGAGGTCGAGTAGAGTGGGGAAAAGTGTTTAACCCTTTCTTAAAAACTACTTCTATGTCAATGAATATATGAACACTCAAATAGTAAAAACCTACCTATAAGTTGGTTTGACCAATTTGTAAGTAATTGCCAAGTTGAATATTGTTTTAATTCAGTAACATAATCTGCTTGATTTACACCCATATGCTCAATATTATTTTTGTTAAGATTTTTTTCTAGATTTGTTTTATGAGTACTTGAGTTTTTGTTCAATCACGTTATTTATTTGAAAGAAGTGCGAAAATTGATGTTTGTATTTGTGAATACTGATTTGAATGAATGGTACTTGTAGTTGATGTTGTGGTGTTTTAACTTACAGAGATCAGGAACAGTGCCTGGTGTGGGTATGGTTCATGCTCCATTTGCTTTATTGCCAACAACATTTCCTCAAAGTCACTGGAAACAAGCTTGTGAACTAGCACCCATTTTTAATGAACTTGTCGATCGCGTGAGTATGGATGGAAAATTCTTGCAGGACTCGCTCTCCAGGTTTTTCTCTTCTCTCTCTCTTATGAATGGACATACATCTCCAGTCGGTGATGAACATGCTGACATCTACATTATAACTTTTGAATGTGTTTTTGCACAACCCGACTCTGTTTAACTAACCAATTGTTAACCCGGCATTAGCAATCACATTAATTTTAGGCCCCTATTTGGGGTATTGATGGTTATTTTTGTTAAATCAAGGAGCAAAGAAATTCTATGAAACAAATGATTGTAGTTTAGTGTTACATTTTGGGTACGAAAGATATAGGATTTCCCATGATCTAAAAAATATCATATATTTTTTTGACTTCTCAATCAGTTGGATCAATTCATTGCTTGGTGTAGCGTAGTTAATGAAATCTACTCCATGGAAGACACTCCTTGTTGTGGGAAATTCTAGTTCTTTTCACTGCCTCAACCCATACGATTCTGGATTGTACTTCATATTTACAGAACCTCAAACCAAAGCATATCGTCCCGTCAATCTGTGTAGTGATTCATGCGCAGTGTACAGAGCTGGATTCATCTCAGCCATCTATTGATATTTAATAATTTCTATCACATCTTTTATTGTTTGTCTACTCAAACTGTTTAAGCTCACATTTCTACCAAAAAGACTCTTTTTATTTTATTTATAACGTATTGACAAAATAAAAAATCTGTAGGAGCTTGCCATTAACAGTCAGCGCTGGGAGGCCTTTAAATATGGCTTCACGTGAACTTTTAGGCTGTAGAAAATAGCAAAATTAATTAGATTAAGCAATGGAAAACTGCCTAGCTCAAAGAGGCTCCTCAGATATTCTCCAATTCATACATACAATCCAATCCCATTAAAACCTTTTTTCTTTTTTCTTAGCACTGTAGATTGTGTGTTTGTGCTGCAGCTGGATTTTTTTTTGATTTCCTTCTTTAGAAACAGTATACTGTTACTGCTAAGGGAAATTTCTTTATCCTAGTAACGAAAGGAATTGTGTTGAAAATAAGAGAGAGCCTGATTTACTTCAGTTTTCTAAATGCTTGCTGAATGAGCACCTTCGCAATAGTCTTAACAGTCCAATTGCTTGCATAGCACCCTGGCTCTATTAGCCCGGTTTCGGTGCTTAGATCTATCAAAACATGCAAATAAAAGATTAAAGTAACATTTACGAATGCCTGTACTATTCGAAAGAAGCTAATCCCAAGGAATTGAAGGCTTATGAGTCCTGATTTTGCTCCAAGCAGAAGTAGACGCATACTCTCCTAAAATTGTGAGTGTCCAAACTGTCTGATCAGCAGATTGAGGTTTAGACAAATCAGAACGAACCTTTGATATAATCTCCATTAGCTTCCTAGATACAAGGATTGGTCTGTTCCATCATTACCATTGATAATTGCTGAATCAGTTACATAGTTATGTTTTAATGCAACCGATAAATCTATCACCTTATCTTAGTTTAAGTGACATATAGATGCAAATACGATTCCAAAGAGACCTGCTTCTAAGTTCTGCTGACTCTGATTCTATAATTGATCCAGGATCGAGTAAATTCTATTAACGTTAGAATTCTTCTGTAGGTCATAATATAGTGAGTAGATGTTGGAAAATGTGTGTTATAGCTGTCGTTTTTTATTCCCTGCCACAATCCAACAAGTTAGGTGAAGTTTGCTCTATCCAGCTCACTCTCAGTGGCTTCTTGTGTATACGATAATTATGTCTTAACTTTTTTAGTAAGATTTGTAGGGAAGAGCTTGCAGATAATAGATACACATGATTCCTATTATTCTCCTTTGTCTGTGAAATCCTTTTCACATCAATGAACTCAACACCTTAATGTCTCATAAACTTGTTCGTTTCTTAACTTGTGCTAGCCTAGCAATTTCATATTGTTAAAGAATATACAGCATATGTTTGTGTGTGTTTTTTTCTGTCTATTGGGTACGGTTAGTTTCTTAGCTATTTCTTTTTGGATAGATGATTTGCCGTTAAGCGTGGTGATTGGAAAAAGCGACCTTGAGGTTATTCCTAAAGAACTTGGCTCCTCTCTATTACCATTCTCTCCAATTTTCCTCAATCCTACATAATATTTGTTATAGTATATTTGTTATTGACAAGAACTCAATAATGTGACAAATTCTACCAAAAATTAGTATATTAGAGAAATTTTTACCATTACAAATTATTAACAGTTATCAACCATTCAAATTTGATTCAAACTCCACATATTCATTGGATGGTAAAGAATTGTTTGATTGCTCTGAATTTTGGTAACATGATGTAATGCAATAAGATAAATTAAGTTATTGGTTTTGATTTCATTTATAATATTTAAAATTCTAAATATTATAGAGGATTGAGTTAAATTGGAGAGAAGGGTAATTGAGAGGAGAAAACTCCATTCCTCAAGGCCTCTGCTATTTCTCCTACCCTTGGTGTTAGTTCTCCCCCCCCCCCTTCCTCTCCCCTCCCCTCCCCTCCCCTCCCCTCCCCCAGTCTATGAGTCTAGGAGCACAAAAATAATTCGATTAATAGATGCTCAAGAGTACAAGTTTGGAAAGACATGTGAACTGATTATATTCTTCTAATATTGCAGAACAAAGAAAGTGGATGCTTTTACCTGCAGACTCTTAGATATTCATTCCAAGATGCTAGAAATGGATAAGAAAGAGGTGTGTCTTAATAGGGGATTATGTTTTGATAGCATAGCATTTTACTGCTAGTTCAATTATTCTTATGGTATTGTCGTACAACCTCATGCATTTGTATATATGATGTCTACTCTGTTCAAATGCTCAACATATCTCAAGATTCAAGAATGCCTTTTGGCAATTATCTTGGTCAGTCATGTGAATCCTTTTACCTTTTCCACTTTCTTTTGGTCCTAATATGCATTACATCACACGCTATTATATATTTCCATCCTTGTTAATCTTCAGTTTCCAACTGCATTTAAAGGGAAAAGTGAAAAAAAAAAAAGAATTCAACTCTGCAACCCCTCTTCTTAGCATCTCTCAATCTATATAATTGCACTCTTACTTAGTGCTGGAGTAATGGGTCTCATATTTGAGCTTAAACTAAATCATATTAAGACAATTGGTTTCTAGGCTATTAAGTT
The DNA here is from genome assembly GCA_020205505.1 of Panax japonicus. Taxonomy (NCBI): domain Eukaryota; kingdom Viridiplantae; phylum Streptophyta; class Magnoliopsida; order Apiales; family Araliaceae; genus Panax; species Panax japonicus. Next base: position 123,977 of record JAINUV010001067.1, read on the forward strand.
CATTTAAAATAATTTTACGAACTTTATGCATTTGGTACTCAGGAAGATTCTAATTCGTTTCAACCACTTACCTAGGATATACGCTTGGGGTTACATCGATCTGATTATATGCTTGATGAGCAAACCAAATTACTACTCCAGATAGAGCTCAATACAATTTCATCCTCATTTTCTGGGCTGAGTTGTCTTGTCAGTGAACTTCACAGGTTCAGTAAATCTATATAAACTGTATAAGTTATACCTTTCAAATGTTATGTTCTTTTTCCTAATCATTCTCTTTTTGGGTAAATGTTTAGGTTCATAATTTTAGGTATAATTATTATGTACTAGTATTTCCTTTAAATCTTACTTTGGAGTGGCATTGTTCTTCACACAATTATTTAATTCAGTTACTGTGCTTACTGTAGGTTCTATTTTTATGTAGATGGTAACTGCAGGCTTGTTTTGGCCATACTTAAATGAAGCAAAAATTAAACATTCAATTAATTGAAATAAAATTGTTATCTTATCTACTATATTAAGCTTGATCAAACAAAAATAGGGTTACTTGAACACATTACCCATCTAAAAGAGTTGATTTATTGCATTCTGTTCCCCATATTGTAGAGAAACAATACGTGTTCAAGTAACATGTAGTTTTGAAACCATATTATCTATTGGGTATTTGACTATCTGGATGAACAATTTGTGTTCAAGCAACATTATTGGAAGAGAAATAGCAAGGTGTTCTGGTAATGTGGTTGGTTAACTCAATGTGATCTTGATAATAGTTTGATATGGCACGTGAAACGAAAAATGTTACTTTGCGTTGTACAAAGTACAACATGGGTAGGTTCTCTCGAATTGCTTAGTTGGTATGAAATACGTTTTTGGAACTTGGTACCGGGAATAGCTTTCTTAAAAGATATAGTTAAAACTAGATGAGAAATAGTAAAAACTAGTTGAGTTGTTTTTAAGTGCAATGTTACAATATGTACATTTTCAAGGAGGTTACACCATGTCATAAGCCCACAAGGCACGTTTGGCTATAATAGTTGGTATTCCCTATAATTGTCTTTGACATTTCTAATAGAATGTTCTAGATTGACCCATGTAATAATTACGATTTTTTAATATTCTGGATATTTTAGAGGATGATTATAAATAGTCAACGAGCCTTGCATTAGGTTTGATCCTAAGCATTGGTTATATGGCCCAAGGTTATAGAGAATGCCCCTTATTTATAAATCATAAAATGAAGTTGTAATCATGCTTGTATAATAGAAGTTTAAGTTACAAGGGAAAAATGGTTTTGGATGGTTAAATTTAGTATTTCAAAGCGAAATTGTATCATGTTTTGGAACGTCCGTACCAAAGCGAAATTTGCTACCATGTTACCATCTTTTAGTAACCATGAGTTAGGTATTTGATGGGTATCTGGATAGATGGAAGGTTAGTGGATTAACCATTGTGCTGTTTATTGTCTTTAATATGTAATTTAAAATTAGGTGCAATGTAAGTGTTATTGTTTAACCAATTTAGTATCTTCTTTTGGTATGATGACCCCAAGATTTAATTGTTTAGCAGTTTGACTAAGTTATAAAAGAGCAATACACCATTGAAGATAGATTACTAGATTACTTGTTTTTTCTCATTGTAGCTAGACTTATTTTAGAGTATTTGATTTCTGCTAAGAAATTGAACTAAATAATCCATTGTGTTTTGAGTTTACTTAGATTACTTCAAAATATGTTGCAAACAAGGATTCCATGAATTCCAAAATATAGGATCAAGGTTGACCTTTTAAGGTCAGTTTGAGATATTTTCAAATTTAAAATGATATGAATTAATTTAATATTAGACAATACAATTACGAAAATTACAAACGGTCTATTTAAATAGTACTACTAAAAGTTAAATGAATCACATCAATTTTTAATTTAAAGTATCTCAGATTGACCTTAAATAATCAAACTTGATCTTATAATTTGGGAGGGGGTATGTTTTATAAAAGCATGTAGTTGTGGTGTTTCTTAGAGTAACAACGATATTTTAAATTTTGATTAACCATTTTGTCATGTTTTATATGAGTATGGAGGCCATTTGTAAGATCATGACTCTTTTGTGTTTTTTTTTAATTTTTTTAACTTTATTTATTTATTAAAATTTTATTTTATTTTAAATGTGACGACGAAACTTGCAATCACAACCTTTTTAAGTAGTTTTATTCACATGACACATAGTTTAAGTAAGACCAATGCTTAACGATCTTATTGTTTTTTATTTCTATTTCTCCAAAACTATTAATAAATTTAAAGAGTTAAATACGCTTTGCATCCCCAAAATATACCGCATTTTGCACATTGCATCCTATATTTCAAAACGTGACACTTTGCATCCCGTAACTTTTAGCGAACCGGTACATAATACCCTCTAGCCTAAAATCCGTCGCTAAAAGTGACGGGAAAGTGTCAGATTTTGCACTTTTAACGACGGATTTTGGGTCAAAGGTGTTCTGTGCTAGTTCGCTAAAAATGCGGGATGCAAAATGTCACGTTTTGAAGTATAGGATGCAATGTGCAACATAGAGTAAACTTGGGGGATGCAAAATGCATTTAACTCAAATTTAAAAAAATAGAGATTTTTTATTTTATTGTATTTCAATCATACCCCATAAAAAATATATTGCTATACAGAATGGGATTGACATTTCTGTTATTACTTTTCAAACATAACGGTAATATAGTTAAGATTGATCAATTAATCCGTTGTCAAATAGAATAGGCTTTCATAATTTGGGACATCCCAAAATAAAAAGGTCTTTTAAATTAGCATGCAATAATTTGTCACTTCAATGAGGTGAACTAAGAAACCTTGAGTCAAAGGGTGACCAGAGAACCCTATCTGCCCTGCAATTTGTGAACCGGGAACTATCGTTTTGCGTTTCCAATCGTGGTGCGGGAACGTAGATATCTTTTGTATTTCACTAATAGGTAGTGTTCCCTGTACCTGATTTCGTTTTGTATATTGAATCAATACACGTTCCTGTAATTATTCTGCATGAATAAGTTTTGATCAAGGTACTGAGATTTATGTGAACAACGTTTTTATTTAATAAATATCGAACTAATCTTGAAGCTGTGATCTTTTCCGTCCCATTTTGTCACTTGTCAGTATAGCTTACTTTGAAAAGGAAACAGTTGCTTCCTAGTTACAAGATGAAACTGAGGACAGTTCCTTAAAGTGGAAAACACGAATTTAATGAGTCATAAAATTATACAAGTAGGGTAGGAAGCATTAATGTATATGGGTCTGAGATGGTGAAAGAAAAGCAAGGGAGAGATTGTAACAAATTGTCAAGATGATGACCATCTTTTCCATGTATCATATTTCCAAGGGACATCTATTTAGTTGTGATCAGGTTAAAGTTATTACTACTTGTTCATTATTAGTTAACTAATATCTCAATCTCCTATACTGAACCTGGTAAATATTGCTCCTTATGTTCCACAATATCGAAATATAGTGGGAAGAGATTATTAGTTATAGCTGATTTATGTATGAATCTTGCCAACAATTACAACTTAATAGTTTTTATTTTCCCTTGTTTGTTCTGACACTACTTGAACATTTCTAAATTCGTGCACCCACAAATGATATTGTAAATATATTTGACATTATCCTAACAAGATGATTTTCTCTTCCTTCCATTTTCTCCTTCCCTTTGTCAGTAATCATGATTGTTTTCCTGTCTATTTACCGTTGTCTAGGCATCTTTAGTTCTATGAAATAACCTCAATCCATTCTGATGCATTGTCAAGAAAGTGTACATCAAAAAATTTTCATATACATATGCATATATAAATATATATATATATATATATATATATATATATATATATGTATGTATTTGCATTTATAAATGCTAAGGTTTTAATTTTGCATGTTTGTAGGAGTTTAATCAATAAATACAAACAACATCTTGGATTAGATTTCAAAAAGATTCCTAGCAACACTGCTGTTATTCAGTTTGCTGAGGCATTGGCTAAAGCTTGGGCTGAATATAACAACCCGAGGTTGGAGATTGAGATTATTGTTTTTTAAGTGCCGCATTGCTCTATTCCCTTCCTTTTAAGCGTTTCTAACTTAAAATATGTAATATAGGGCCGCAGTTATGTTTGTGGTTCAAACTGAAGAACACAACATGTATGACCAACATTGGATTTCTTCAGTTCTGAATCAAAGATATCCTTGTGGATTTGCTGAATTTTTAAGAAGCTACTCATGTGAAAATCTAAACATTTTACATGTTAATTACTTAAGGTGTGGTACTACGCTTACATTTAAGTATATATGATTGGGAGATGTTCTACCGCCCTGGATATTTATATTTGAAGTACTTAAAAAAGTTCTATAAGTACTTATAGACAAATAAAGTTTTTTTTCCCTTTATTATTATTTTTTTACTCGTACAAGTATTGCCACTAGATTTCTTCTTTGAGATGTTTTCCTCAGCTTAATAATACACATAACATTGCAACTATTCGGAAGACGTTAGCTGCAATCAATGCACAAGGGGAGCTCCTTCCGGATGGAACACTTATCATGTATGTAGAGCCTTTTTGGCATCACAAAATGATACTTATTCTCTGAATCTTTTGAATAATCATGTTTGTTTGTTTGTTTTTTAAACAAAATAAAATAAAATAAATGATTGGTTGAAAGCTTTCAAATTACAGACGTGGTGAAGCGATTGCAGTCGTTTATTTCAGAGCTGGGTATACGCCAGCTGATTATCCTACAGAATCAGTGAGTAGATCTGCTTTATAAATTTCTAGAAGAAACTTCTGGCTTTGATTCTCTACTACTTGTATGTAAGTTGCCAAACTCTGCTTGAGCAGATTTAATCCTTCCAAAAGTTGTCTTGCTCAATTGCATTGTTGGAGGGTTTCTATATCAAGGTGTGGAGGCCAAAAATTAGAAAAATGTTGAAGATAAGCTTATAATAATATTATTGTGAAATTTGACTTAGTATCTGTATAACAAATATTCTTATATTGATGACTTTGCCTAAATCAAATAATTAATCACATGTGAATCAGCAAAACAATTTTTTTTAATTACCAAAATCATTCATTTGTTTTCTGAGTTACTCAATGTCACCAAAAATAAAATACACCAACCCCACTGTGCTTCTTTTCTTGTTTCTATTGTATATGTTGTTAGAACAGCAGCAGTACTTGATCCACCAAATTATCAACTAGATTGTAATCACCGGTCATCATGTCTCCTCCCCACTCACTTCACCCCCTGATGCCCTTGAAGTTCTCATGTACCCAGTTGTTTATGCTTTTTGCTTACTCCTCATTTCTTCTAGGAATGGAGAGCTAGACTACTAATGGAGCAGTCCTCTGCAGTCAAGTGTCCATCAATTTCTTATCATTTAACCGGCACCAAGAAAATTCAACAAGAGCTTGCAAAACCCAATGTACTCGAGAGGTAATAGACATTATTGTATATCATTATTCTCTTTTACAAAGTAATGTGCCAATTACTGGAGAGTTGAGGCTTTACTTGAGCCTCTGAGAACCTTCCAGAGAGTATAATGGCCTCTCTTATAGTTCCCTTTCTTTTCTGTAGTTTTGATCTCTAGTGAATTTGAATATAGATTTGTGGAACAATAGGTTATTCTTATCTGCTAGCCTGCTCCGCCCCCGACCAAAATTTTATTCCAAATTTCTGATGATTGTTCAACAGTACTTTTTAGTTGCGCTTTTATATTAATTTATTTGAAGTAATAGAAATGGGAAAAGGAAAATCATTTGCTGATGACCTTGAGAGTGAATATTGAGGTTTACAGTTTCAATTGAGTATCAGCTTTGCTCATACCATTCACTACGTCTCTCATGAAGTTTTTCCTTCAATTTCTGTACAGGTTTCTCGAAAACAAAGATGACATTGCCAAACTACGAAAGTGCTTTGCAGGGTTATGGAGTTTGGATGACTCGAACATTGTTAAGGATGCGATAGAAAGACCTGAATTTTATGTTATGAAACCACAAAGAGAAGGCGGAGGTCCTGTTTCTTTTAACTTTACTTTTATAGCTATCGATTTAATTAGGACTTCTTGTTCTTATTCCCTTTGGCTTTCATTCCACTTCAGGTAACAATATTTATGGAGATGATGTGAGGGATGCCCTACTAAGATTGCAGAAGGAAGGGACTGAAGAAGACGCTGCTTACATCCTTATGCAAAGAATTTTTCCAATCATTTCTCCCTCAATTCTGATGCGAGATGGCATTTGTCATAAAGAGAATGCCATATCAGAGCTTGGAATATATGGGACTTATTTAAGGTATGCAGTGTCCGTCTCTGTTCCCACAACTTAATGGTTTCCCTGCACAGTCAATTCCTTTGAACATGTAAATGGCTAGGAAGATATTTTAATGGCATACTCCCTCCGTCCCAAAAAGTATGCACACATATTAAGAAAAGTAAAAGTAGAGGAAAAAGTGTAAAAAAGTTTCAAATTTATCCTTAGTGACTCCACAAGATTATATGAAGTGAGTAGTACTTTTATTTTTTTATACTAATGGACCTTACTAAATGTTACCCTTTACTTTATGTACTTTATCTCATCCTTTTAGAGACAGAGAAATTGGGCAAGGGTCCAAAAATGTCCCTGACGTTTACCCCGAAATCCCACTGAACTTTTTTTTCCAGAAGTGCCCTTAACGTTATAAATTTTAGGTCAACTTTGCCCCTCCCGTTAACGGACATGCTACCTTGACTAATGTGACTGACACGTTAACATATTTTGCTGACGAGGCTAACACCTAGACTCAAGCCCAACAACCAAATGGCTTTTTAAAAGGGCAAAAACTTAATAACATATTTTATATCAGGGGCATCTCCTTCCTTCTCATCCCTTCATCACACATTCGAAATACCCGGATCAAATTCCTCACAAATTTTATTGAAAATCAACAAAATTCAGAACCAAAATAGGTTTATCAATCAAAACCCCATCATCCTCTGTTCCTGAATCAATGTTAGAAATGATTGGATTCTCACTGATCATCCCAAGCCTCTGAGAGTGATTGGGCTTTGCACACTCTCCAAACAATTGTCTTCTTCTTGAACATATGTTGAAGAAAATGAGATCATTTGGGGCGGGAGGTTTTTAATTGGTGAAAATTTGTGTGAAATTTGGGGTTTATTTTTTTCGATTTTTGGTTGATTTTCGAAGTCTGATAAGTCCTTGGAGACGAGGAGTTCTCTTTGACCATGGAAGATGGAAGCGGTGGAGCTTTGTTCTTCGTTGACCATGGCTGATGTATAGATTAGAGATTGAAAAGAAAGGGAATATGGATGAATCAACTGGGTCATGATTCGGGTTCGGGTTTGGTACTAGGTTTGAGTATTGTGTTTCGATTTTAATATGGGCAAAGGTGTAAAATTCATGTCTCGTCAGCAAAATATGTCCACATGTCAGCCGCGTTAGTCTAGGTAGCATGTCCGTTAACGGAAGTGATACAGTTGACCTAAAATTTGTAACGTTAAGGGAACTTTTGGAAGAAAAAAAAGTTTAGGGTGTAAGTGAGACTTCGGGGTAAATGTCAGAGGCATTTTTAGACCTTTGCCCCAAAAAAAATTATACCTTTAGTCATCCTTTTGAGGACGAAGAGAGTATTTGTTTCCATGATTCAAGTTAGTATGATACTAAATTTATAAGATAAAAGGATATATATATATTGTTGGAAGAATGCATGTTTTGATTTGATGTTTAAAGTAAATACTCATGATTATATGTAAAGCCCTTCAAGGAATATATGTACAAGGGCTTAGCGATGGATCAAATTTGTTAGGTTGATCTTTGCTTTTAATGTTCATCTTTCTAAACGAATGTATAGATAAAGAGATCAAAGATGTTAGGTTGATCCATGACTTGAAAAGTATAGATAGGCTTCAACAAGAATCGTAGTCTATCAAGCTGATCAACAGATTGCAGAAGCCAAGGCAGAATCTTAAAGCTTAGAAGATCGTAATGTATTGGCCATGAAAGACCTCTTTCGAAATCGTAGAGTGGTCCAGACGTTTACCGAAGCTAACTCAGAGATCGTAGTGTGCTCTTGGAAACGTAGAGTCTGGAAGACGAGCAAACAAAGATCGTAGTGTGCAATGATCGTAGCTTGCAAAACCTTTGAAAGAATTCGTAGTGTTCCATTCAACTCAAGCACAAATATGACAAGACACCATGATATGGATCGTAGAATACCATCTGTCCTGTGTTAGAAGCATCGAGCCCTATCTTTTGTTTGGAAACAAATTCCAACAAATGTGGAATGAGTTTTGAACGTTGAAGCACTCACCAGTCCCAACGGTACAAAAGATATCCTTAGTATTGATCAAAAGGAACGTATTCAAGAAGCTAAGAAAAGGACCATTGGGCAGAGGAAAACACCTTTTCAGGTGTTAGGTGAGAAAGCAGTCTGATGTGTCAGTGGGCCAGATTGCAATTCAGAAGATGTGCAAAAAAGTCTCCATCAAAGCTTAGAAATGTCAAACGCATTTAATGCCTCATCAGATGACTTCAACGGATAGATTTAAAAAGATCACATATATACAGAACACAGACAGATGAGAGAAGTAAGCAAGTATTGAACAAAACGCACAAGACCGCTCAACGCTCAACTCTACGATCTGAGAAAAAGAGGAAGCTTGCTCAGCTACTCAGTTCTTTCGAACAAGTGCTTAATAGCAACTGAGTAGCACCAATTACGATCTCAACAACAACCAATCAGCTGAAGTAAGAGTTCCAAGTCTGAAGGACTTGAAGAGTTCTAAGTGAACTGTGAAGAACCAAGTCTGTTGGACTTGAAGAGTTCAAGAGTGAACTAAGAAGTGCCTAGACTGCTGGTCTAGAAGGAATCTGTGAGATTCAGAAAGTGTAAAACGACATCCTTAGTGGATTTCCTACTCGAGGAGTAGAAGAGTGGACTAGGAGCTTTAAGTGCTCCGAACCACTTGAAAACAACTGTGTCTATTTATTACTGCTATAACTGTCTCACTCTCTTTAACTCACTATCTAAAAGGGTTTTCAAAGAAACCTTAATTTTCGCCGTGCTTAAGATCTTTATCAAAACAGTCTTTATACAAAGAAAAGTTTTTAATATCTATTCAACCCCCCCTTCTAGATAACTATTGTGCCTCCGGGAACTAACAATTGGTATCAAAGCTGGTTCTATTATATAGCCTACAAAGCTTGAGTAGATCCAATGGCACACTTACCAAGCGAATCAAAGACTGGAGGAGGTAGCAAGCCACCTATGTGCAATAAAGATAAATTCGCTAACTGGAAGGTTAGGATGCAAGCTTACATGGATTCAATAAATGAGGATCTATTTGAAACTGTTCAAAATGGGCCCTACATTCCTACAAAGCTTGCACCAACTACAAATGACCCAAATAGAGTACAGATTAAGGTCAAAGGAGAATGGACAGAGAACGAGAAGAGAGCTGTCCAGCTTGACAAAAGGCCAAGAACATCTTATTTCAATCCTTAGAAGATGATCTGTTTGAAAACGTGGTCAACTGCAAAACAGCAAAGGAGGTTTGGGAAGCATTACTCATCATGCATGAAGGAACAGAAGAAGTTAGAGAAAACAAACAATCTCTCTTGACTCAGCAATATGAGATGTTTGCTCACGTTCAAGGAGAGAATGTCACTGCCACATACGAGAGATTCAATGTTCTGCTCAACTCTCTAAGAGCCTATGGAAAGATTTATCCAAACAAAGATCTAATCATAAAGTTTATGAGAGCCTTACCAAGTAAATGGGATGCCAAAACCACTGCCATTAGAGAATCGAAGAATTTACATGAAATGATTGTTCAACAGTTATATGGAAACCTCCTCACATACGAACTGGAGCTGACACAATGAGCAGAAACGCTGTCTGAAGGAAGAAAGAAGGATAAAGGTGTTGCTCTCAAAGTAACTGAAAACACCTCTAAAGTCAACACTGAAGTTGATTCTGACTACGATGAAGATGATGATGAGGACTTTGCAATGCTGGTTAAAAGACTAAGAAGATTCATGCGACAAGGCAAAACCAGCAAGCCAAAGAAAGTCAGCAACTATAGCAGTCAAGAGCAAATGAATGACCTATGCTACAGTTGCAAGAAACCTAGTCACTTCATTGCCAACTGCAACAAACCTCTCAGAGAAGAACTCAAGAAGAAATCACATTCAAAGAAGGAATACAAAGGCAACAAAAGGCCACATAAGAAGGACAAAGGCCTTGTAGCTGGAGGATCATGGAGTGACTCAGACAATGACTCAACTCCGGAATCTGGAGATGATGAAGATCCTCAAATGGCAAATCTATGCCTGATGGCCAAAAATGCAAGGGACACACAGAACTCCAACATACATGAAGTAAGTATTGATGATGTATTTGACTTCAACTCTCCTGATGTAGATATTGAAGACCTTAGAACTGCACTACATGGCATAACATCTGATCTGCACCAATAAACGAAGTGGTTTAGAGTTCTGTCTAAAGATTATTCACTTCTTCAAAAGGAGTAAGAAAAAGTTCAAGAAGAACTGGAAACAGCCCTTCTCAGCACTGATTCTCTCTCCAAGTTTGAAGCTGAGAATAAGCTCTTTAAACAAACAAATGAGCTCAATGCAAAAAGAGAGTCAAGTCTAACCTCTAAAATTGAGGATCTAGAAAAGACATTCTCTACATGGAACAAATCCTCTTTATCCATGGACTCCCTAATCACTAGCCAGAGAAGTGTCTCTGACAGAACAGGACTAGGCTTTGGGGAATCTACCTCAGAGCCGTGTGTGGAAAAAGTAAAGGAAACTAACACTAGTAATGCCTCAAGTTTTAGTAAATGCATTATATTTGTGAAATCCTCACAGAAGGATGAGCCTGTCAAACCCTGCTTAGCTGATTCAATACATATTCCCAGGAGTAAGGGATCTCATGTCGGTTTAGGTTTCATAAAAGAGAAGAGTAACCTAACCACTACTCACCAACCTCGAAGGATCGTAGAGTCCAGTAAGATCAACTCTACGAACCAACTGGGAAGGTACAATAGAGGCAAGGTATACTCCTCACAAATCATGAAACCTAAGGACACATGGAAGAATGAATATCAGCTTAACAGGAGGATGACCAATAACCCACAAAAGTCCAAATGGAGGAAGAACTTTCACACACACAAACATGCACCATATCAAATGTTTTGTGTGCTACAAAGTTGGCCACAAGGCTGCAAAATGTCTTTATAATTCCATGCAAGTGAGACCCAAAATCAAGCAGATTTGGGTCCCCAAGGGCACTAACAATGTAGGACCCGTGCACGTATGGGTACCAAAATGAAGGTTTAATGTTACTACAGGAAAAGAGCTCCACGATCACAACCTGGTATCTGGACAGTGGATGCTCAAGGCACATGACAGGGAACAAAGCCCTTCTGTCGAACTACATAGAGAAGGAGGGACCCTCGGTTATCTTTGGAGATAATGGCTCTTGCAAGACAAGAGGCTATGGCTCAGTTGGAAATGGTGCAGTATCCTTCAGCAAAGTGGCATATGTGGAAGGACTACAACACAATCTTCTAAGCATTAGCCAACTCTGCGACAAGAGTCATCAAGTAACATTTCTCAACAATCAATGTCATGTCCGAGTCCTGAAGACATCTGCTCTGAAGCTAACCGGAACAAGAGAAGGAAATGTCTACACAGTAAATCTTGAAAAACTGAGCTCAGACGAGACAATATGGTTTCTTGCTAAAGCATCTGAAGAAATGAGCTGGCTATAGCATCGAAGATTATCTCATCTTAACTTCAAAAGCATGTCCAAATTAGCTTCAAAAGATCTAGTTGCAGGTCTACCCAAGTTCAACTTCGTTAAAGAAAGTCGTGCAATGCATGTCAACTTGGGAAATAGACCAGAAGCACATTCAAGAGCAAAACTGCCAATTCAATTGACAAACCTTTGCAGTTGCTACACATGGATCTTTTTGGGCCAATTTCAACAACGAGCCTTGGAGGAAAGAGATACTCTCTGGTCGTAGTCGATGACTTCACCAGATTTACATGGGTGTTCTTTCTAACCTCAAAAGATGAGACAAGTTCCCAGCTGATCAAGATGTTCAAGCTTGTGATGAACCAAAAAGGAGAGAAAATCAAGGCTATAAGGAGTGATCATGACAGAGAATTCTACTTCTCAGAAATGGACCAGTTCTGCACAAACAATGGCATTAATCACAACTTCTCAGCTCCACGAACTCCTCAACAAAATGGAGTTGCTGAGAGAAAGAGCAGGACATTAATAGAGGCTGGAAGGACTCTACTAGCAGCAGCCCATCTGCCTGAGTACTTCTGGGCAGAAGCTGTCAACACTGCATGCTGCACTCAAAACAAATCACTCATACACTCTACGATTAAGAAAACTCCTTATGAACTGTGGAAAGGAAGAAAACAAAGTGTCAGCTACTTTCATGTTTCGATTGTGCATGCTACATTCTCAACAATGGAAAGCAGTACTTGACAAAGTTTCAACCAAAATCAGACGAAGGAATCTTTCTTGGATATGCCACAAACAGTAAGGCCTACAGAGTGTTCAATAAGAAGACACTGAGTATTGAAGTCTCGATTCACATCATCTTTGATGAGACAGACTTAGACAAAACAATGCCTCAAGACACCACGACTAACAGTTCAGACACTACGAACGAGGTCGTCGAGCTCAATACTACGATCGTAGTACCAGACAGTGAAATCGTTGAGCAAGGAAATGAGATCGTGGAGAGACCTATGCCAGACAACGAGCCTCCACACCAAGAGGAAGAAATAGATCTTGAAGATCTAAGACAAGAAGGCATAAGGACAGATGTCCCAACAGGAAGCAGATGGGCAAGAGATCACACTGAAGATCTAATCATTGGAGATTTGAGTGAAAGAGTCAAAACAAGAGCTGCCACTCAAAATGAATGCTTTTATCTAAGCTTCCTGTCACAAATGGAACCAAAGAAAATAGAGGATGCTATGGAAGACTCCAGCTAGATAGAGGCCATGCAGGAAGAACTTAATCAGTTCGAAAGGAGCAAAGTATGGAGATTGGTTCCAAGACCAAAGAATCATCCTGTTATTGGAACCAAGTGGGTCTTTAGAAACAAGATGGATGAAGATGGAGTCATCACCAGAAATAAGGCAAGACTAGTGGCCAAGGGCTACTTTCAGGAAGAAGGCATTGACTATGATGAGACATTTGCACCTGTTTCCAGACTAGAAGCCATCAGAATATTCCTTGCCTTTGCTGCTCACATGAAGTTCAAAGTCTTCCAGATGGATGTCAAAAGTGCATTCTTGAATGGTGAACTTGAAGAAGAAGTCTATGTAGAGCAACCTCCAAGTTTCATCAATTCATCTCTTTCTAATTATGTCTTTAGACTAGACAAAGCCTTATATGGTCTTAAACAAGCACCTAGAGCATGGCATGAAACACTTACTAACTTTCTTATTAAAAATGGATTCACTAGAGGTAGAGTAGATACCACACTATTTCTTAGAAAGCATAAAGATAAGGTCCTATTATTTCAAATTTATGTTGATGATATTATCTTTTGTTCTACTGATGAAAAGTTATGCAAAAGATTCTCCAAGCTTATGTAGAGCGAGTTCGAAATGAGCATGATGGGTGAGCTGAACTTCTTCCTTGGACTGTAAGTAAAGCAGACAGATGAAAGAATTTTCATAAACCAAGCCAAGTACATTAAAGACTTACTTAAAAAGTATGACATGGAATCAGTCTCTCCCATGAAAACCCTTATTGCTCCTGCAACCAAGCTTGACAAAGATGAAAAAGGTAAAAGTATTGATATAACTCAATACAGAGGTATGATAGGCTCTCTTTTATATCTTACTGCCAGTAGACCAGATATAATGTTTGCAACATGCATTTGTGCTAGATTTTAGGCTAATCCTAAAGAATCACATCTAACTGCTGTAAAGAGGATTTTCAGGTATCTCAAGGGTACACCTCACTTGGGACTTTGGTATCCCAAGGAGTCCTCATTTGAACTAATAGGATACACAGATACTGATTTTGCAGGCTGCAAAATAGATAGAAAGAGTACTAGTGGCACCTGTCAATTGCTAGGTAATAGATTTGTGTCCTGGTTTAAGCAAGAAGCAAAATTCAGTATATACTTCAACTGCATAAGCTGAATACATTGCTGCTGGCAGTTGCTGTGCTCAGATCTTATGGATGAAAAATCAACTAGCAGATTATGGGTTTGAATTTAAATTCATACCTATTCACTGTGATAACACAAGTGCAATTGTTATAACTCATAATCCTGTCATGCATTCTAGGACTAAGCATATAGAAATAAGGTATCACTTCATTAGGGATCATGTGCAAATTGGAACTATATCTTTACAATATATCCCTACTGAAAATCAATTTGCTGATGTCTTTACAAAACCTCTAGATGAATCCAGATTTAACAAGTTAATAAGTGAGCTAGGCATGCTTAACTTGCAACAATGAAATATGCTCTAGTTTGTGCTAACCATACAGATTTAAAGGCTATATTCGAAATCATATACATGATGAAAGGAAGTCCACGATCGAAGAGCTGAAATGTCATAAGAGAACGATCGCAGTACAGACTCAACGATAGCAGAGCTTCATCAACAAAACCAAAGGAGCACCTTATGTTGATCAAGTACAAAACAAAGCAATTTCTCTGATAAGAGTCTCAGGGACAAACCTAACCCTTGATTCATTCAATGAGGTTGGCCCTTCCTGAGCTATCTTAAACCAAGAAGAATGCTAAGTCAAAAGATTCATCACAAAGACTCGGTTAAACTCGACAATTGATATTCAGACTCGACGATCACAGGTTAGACTCAACGATTGAAGCTCAGACGTGAAAACTGTTGAACAGACTCAACGATGGTAGAACAGACTCGACGATCGCAGTGCAGACTTGACGATTGGAAAACAGACTCAACGATAGCTGAGCAGACTCAACGAACGTTGAACAGACTCGACGATTGCTGAACAGACTCGACGATTGAAGAAAAGACTCGACGATGACAAGGACCATCTCAACGATCGTAGTCTTTGCTAAGGACAATAACTCAAAAGAAGTTAAGGGGCAAATCAGTACAATCCTACTGAGTCAGATTCGCAGAGCCAAGCAAAACTTGACACCTGTCCCACTAAGAAAAATAGAGATAGAGAAGTTACAAGTACAAATTAAAATCATCTTTTTGAAATCTGAAGTTCAAAAGATCATCTCTCTTCCTCTCTCAAGCAAAAACCCTAAACCAGAAGAAAGCTCAGTCAGTCACACTTCCTGCAAGAAAATCAATGGCAGCTTCCAGTTTTATCTCCGGCTACAGACTCTGCTTTGACGAGTTCAAAACAGCTGAACCCAAATTTCACAAGACTCTGTCGTTACTGAAGAAAGCGGGTCTCGAAGAAGCATTGGGTACAGACACGTTGATCTACCCGAAGCTAGTGAAAGAATTCTACAATAATGGTGTATTTGAAAACAACACCATCACTGCGAAAGTCAGAAACGTAGAAATCAGACTTAAGGCTGAGGACATCAATCTAGCCCTAGGTCTCAAATCTGAAGGGTATCCGTCCATAGATGGCATAGACTTCCATAAGGGACTTAAAAAGATGCATCACAAGAAATCACCATCTGTCAAAGGATACAAGAAGGAGTTTCCACAGAGGTATGAATTTCTAGCTGATATTATTGGAAAATGTATATGTTGCAAGAGCTCTGGTCATGACTATGTAAATGAGGTGCAACTCAAGCTCGTGACTGCCATATGTTATGAAATACAACTTAACTATGGGGCTCTATTACTTGAATGGATTGGGAAGTGGTTAATCAGCTCAAAGAAGACAAAGAGCTCTCAAAAGATGCTCTATGGGCGATTTATAAGCATCATCCTACAAGCTGCTTTGGGTCACAAGATTGAGGACGACGAAGGAGAAGACATTAATCTAAACCGGCGAATGACCCAACAACTATTCGAAAACTGGAAAAGGAATCCAGCTGAAAAATGTGCGGATGATGTCTAAATCCAGTGGAAGAACTGGTGAAATAAAGGAATCAGGAGTGCGTGGAAATATGTCAGTTGTCAGAGAAACTAAAGAAGAAGAAGAAGAAGAAGAAGAAGCTAACAAGGAAGAACCCATTGCTTTGATCAGAAAAAGTAAGGGCAAAAGAAAGCTGAAAGCCAGAACTACAGAAGAGCCTCAAGGATCCACTACCGATAAGCCTGTAGAGTCCTCAGACATTGAGACTCTAAGGATCCTAAGAAGGAAGGAACAGCAGGTTGAGGCAGAAGAAGATAGAGCTACCATATCTCAGCTGCTGAAGAAGAATAAAATCAGCCACAAATCAAAAAGGCCATCGATCTCTTCGATCGTAGAGTCTCTACCAATTGTAGAGGTCAGACCAAATACATCAAGCAAGGAGGTAGCTGCATCAAACATTCTGGCTGATCAGCAGGACAAAACCGAAGTTCAAGAAAGTCCTGAGGCTATGGCTCAGCCTAGAAAACCCAGAAGAAAACTGGTCAAGAAATATATTCTTGTCAATGAAGAAGTACTAAAAAGGGAAGACAAAGAATTGACTGCCAAAAGGGAACCAGCAAATGAAAGCCAAGAAATCAAAGCTCAAACTGAGGGGGAGACACCTGGAGACCCAATAATAGAGAATACACCTGCTGAAGAGGAGATGCCTGAAGCTCCCATCCTAGAAGGTGCTTCAATTGAGGGGGAGCTATTGATCTTACAAGAAGATGATCAAGTTAAGGGGGAGGATCATGACACCTCCATGGCAGAAGAAGAGACTCTTGCAGGCAATGACGAAGAACCAGTGCAAGAACATTATGAGGCCATTGATATAATGAAATCCTCCAACGAAAACAGAGAAGAAGATGAAGGTGACGAGGTCGAGATCATAACTGTGGGCATTGATGGGCACAGAAGAGCTAACTATGAGCAACTGTTTGCATATCTACCCATGATGCCTTTCCATAGAGCTCAAATTCTAAACTCTTGGAGTCACATGTTTTGGAGCTTCAAGGAGTATCCGACCATCTCAGTGCTAGCTAATGGATTCCCAGGAAGAGTCAACTTTGCCAAGAAGTTACTCACACACTACTATTCCTCAAAAGAATGAACCTGAGGTATTGTCTATCTCAACTCTCTTCAGAGTCAATCACTTGCCATCATCTTCATTTAGTCAATTTTATGAATTTCCACGATGGTTGGAAGTAATTCTTCATCCACTAAACCAATTTCCAGTTGCAGAATCCCAAAATTTTGTAACTGAGGAACCAAATAAGATCAACTTCACAATGCTCCCACATCCTATCATCTCTATGATCACTGACTCTAGCCCCATTGTAGAGTCTTCACCTCAAATCGTAGAGTCACCAAACTTAAAATTCCAAACCCAGACCCCTCCATCAGATATTCCCTCCTCATCCAGCAACGAATACTTCAACCTTGATCTTGCCCTCTTTTCGTTGCAAGATAAATTCAAGAACACACCACCTCCTTCACAAACTCCCCAACTAAATGAAATTCTTTTAGAGTTGTCCACAAAGGCTGATTTGTCAGCAATGTCTGCGAAAGTGATCAAGGAACTCGATGAGAGTCTTGAAGATCACACTGCACTTGTTCAGCTGAGATTAACATCCATGATCAATGCTGCAAATAATCTCCCAAGCTCCCTAAGCTCCGAGCTCTCTAAAACGCTTAAAGAGATCATCAAAGAAATGCTTCAAAGCATAAAAGACAGGGATGACATCCACTTTCTCGCAGCTAAAAGACATAGGGATGCTGTCTTGATCTTACAAAAGACTCAAGAATCTCAGAACGAACTAATGATAAAGAGTATCACAAGTCTCCAAACTGCAGTCAAGGAATTTCAAGACTTCTCCATGGGTCAAATGTAGCAAACTGAAGCTGTCCTGAACATCCTTCAACGATGTGAAACTCGTTCTGATGCTTTGATCTAAGAAAATTGCGAGGATATTGCTCAAACTCAGAGTCAACTCAACGAGCTTGTCCAAGGAGTCACTCGCCTCTCTGAAGACATTCGAACCCTTGATGCTGACATAAAGGGGGAGAATAAAGGGAAAGGAGATCAGGGAGGCAAGGGCTGAGGCAGAGGTCAATTCCAAACTCAATCCTCGAGGAATCCTCCTGCAAGGAAAATCCACCAGCAGACTCCACAATCCAGCCATCAGACCCAACGAGCTAAACAGCAGGAAGTTTTAATGGCTCAACCATTAAGGAGTCTAGGGCTATCTACCAGCTCTCATGAGGTGACAACAACAGGCCTAAGAATGCCAATTGGAGATCCTGCATTCATGAATAGGCATGATCACAATCCTAGACTAAGCCCAAGTGAACTGGAAGATTTAGCCAGAAGAGATGAAGCAAGCAGAAAAAGGAGAGTTGAGGAATATGCAAATCCTCCAAGAAGCAAAAGGCCGAAAAAATAGAGATAAGTTGAATTTTAATTCTTATTGATGTAGTCAAACCTAAATGTAATATCCATCTTCATACATCAATAAATTCATGCTTATTCTCTAGAAATTTCAGCTGCTCACTGAAATACTAAGTCATATTTACTTTGTTGCAACTGCATATAGAATTTGATAATAATGACAACAAATCTCATTGGTTATGTAAACATCAAATAGGGGGAGATTGTTGGAAGAATGCATGTTTTGATTTGATGTTTAAAGTAAATACTCATGATTATATGTAAAGCCCTTTAAGGAATATATGTACAAGGGCTTAGTGATAGATCAAATTTGTTAGGTTGATCTTTGCTTTTAATGTTCATCTTTCTAAACGAATGTATAGATAAAGAGATCAAAGATGTTAGGTTGATCCATGACTTGAAAAGTATAGATAGGCTTCAACAAGAATCGTAGTCTATCAAGCTGATCAACAGATTGCAGAAGCCAAGGCAGAATCGTAAAGCTTAGAAGATCGTAATGTATCGGCCATGAAGGACCTCTTCCGATATTTTAGAGTGGTCCAGACGTTTGTCGAAGCTAACTCAGAGATCGTAGTATACTCTCAGAAACGTAGAATCTGGAAGACGAGCAAGCAAAGATCGTAGTGTGCAAAGATCGTAGCTTGCAAACCTTTGAAAGAAATCGTAGTGTTCCATTCAACTCAAGCACAAATATGACAAGACACCATGATATGGATCGTAGAGTACCATCTGTCCTGTGTCAGAAGCATCGAGCCCTATCTTTTGTTTGGAAACAAATTCCAACAAATGTGGAATGAGTTTTGAACGTTGAAGCACTCACCAGTCCCAACGGTACAAAATATATCCTTAGTATTGATCAAAAGGAACGTATTCGAGAAGCTAAGAAAAGGACCATTGGGCAGAGGAAAACACATTTTCAGGTGTTAGGTGAGAAAGCAGTCTGTTGTGTCAGTGGGCCAGATTGCAATTCAGAAGATGTGCAGAAAAGTCTCTATCAAATCTCAGAAATATCAAACGCATTTAATGCCTCATCAGATGACTTCAACGGATAGATTTAAAAAGATCACATATATACAGAACACAGACAAATGAGAGAAGTAAGCAAGTATTGAACAAAACGCACAAGAACACTCAACGCTCAACTCTACGATCTGAGAAAAAGAGGAAGCTTGCTCAGCTACTCAGTTCTTTCGAACAAGTGTTTAATAGCAACTGAGTAGCACCAATCACAATCTAAACAACAACCAATCAACTGAAGTAAGAGTTCCAAGTCTGAAGGACTTGAAGAGTTCGAAGTGAACTGTGAAGAACCAAGTCTGCTGGACTTGAAGAGTTCAAGAGTGAACTAAGAAGTGCCTAAATTGCTGGTCTAGAAGGAATCTGTGAGATTCAGAAAGTGTAAAAAGACATCCTTAGTGGATTTCCTACTCGAGGAGTAGAAGAGTGGACTAGGAGCTTTAAGTGCTCTGAACCACTTAAAATCAACTGTGTCTATTTATTACTGTTATAACTGCTATAACTGCCTCACTCTATTTAACTCACTATCTAAAAGGGTTTTCAAAGAAACCTTAATTTCCGCCGTGCTTAAGATCTTTATCAAAACAGTCTTTATACAAAGAAAAGTTTTAGTATCTATTCAACCCCCCTTCTAGATAACTATTGTCCTGTAAGGGCTTCCTTACTTTGTTAAAATGTGGACTTTTTTTTTTTTTTTTTTTTAAACTAAAAAAAAAGTTTAATATTTTATGGAACTAATTTTTTTTCATAATACAGTGTTTTGAATGTGATTTGGATACGTATAACAAAACAGGTCTGTACAGTCTGTGCAGACTGTACATACATTTTTTGGTATAGGTATCCAAATCACGCCCAAAATATTGTATTATGAAAAAATTCCAGTTCCATAAAATATTAAAAAAAAATTTAGTTTTAAAAAAAAATAAAAAGTCCGCATTTTAACAAAGTAAGGGAGCCCTCACCTGTTCGGTTCTGTATATATATATATATATGGAAAATGATCCATAGCATGTATTTGCTATGGATGAAAAATGGGCAAATAGCATCATAACCATAAATTACATAAATTAAGGGTTGAGATTAAAAAGAAAAACACGTCATCCGCTAGTTGAACTAATGGACGCATAAAACATAAATTTTGAACCAAATTGCCCACAATCTTCGTCCGATAGTTCAACTTTCGATCTGTTGCGAGTAAACCCTCCCTCCTCCCTCCTCCCTCCCCCCTCCCTCCTCCCTCCCTCCCTCCCTCCTGCTATGCGATCTGTTGCGAGTAAACCCTCCTTCCTGCTGTGCGATTTCGATTTGTTGTGAAAACCAAACCTTGCGATTTCGAAATTTCTTACTTGTGCGATTTCGATCTGCTGCGAAAACCAAACCTTTACGATTTCGATTGTGCGATTTCGATCTGTTGCGAAAACCAAACCTTGCGATTTCGATTCCCCTCCTGCTGTGCGATTTCGATCGATGAGAGAACTAGTTCGCAAAGGTTCTGCAAAAAGACCACTGAGAAATAAAATCCAGCAAGATATTTTGAGTGGCTAATTTCTCCATTCCTGTCTTTGATTATCTTCTAAATTCATAGTTGCAATTTGCAAAATTATTCTTTATTTTATTCTTTTGATGAATTAACTCAACTATTTTCAGTCCAGATCAAAAACCATAAACAGAAAACTAAAAACAAAAAATTAACGCAAAAAATGGCATCATTAGCAACCTGTTTCGCTTCATTCTCTTCTTCCGATTGGTAGTAGACGCCTTCTCTCCTCTCTCTCTCTCTCTCTCTTACATCAAAAAACCATCTCTCCATTGCTCTCTCTCTCTC
>JAINUV010000444.1:0-109990 GCA_020205505.1 Panax japonicus
GCAAGAGGTAAACAAATACCTCGACAGGGGGGTCCCACAAATTTTGGACCACAGTCCCAATACACACAACTCAATGAAGGGCTTGGAAAACAAACTGATTATGTTGTACAAGAGAGCTACTACCCACCCCACAAGTAATCGAGGAGAGCTCCATTCCCACCACCCAAGCCTACGAGGAGTGTTACATTCCAACCTTCCAAACCTATAAGAAGTGTTACATTCCAACCAACTCTTCATTTGCGGGACTTTCTGACGCCAAGGGATCTAGTTCACAAAAGGTATATATAGTTATGTTAATAGTGATGGTTTTAATTATTATTGCTATATAATAATAATAATATACATTTGGGTCTCAATCAGGTACAAGATGCGGGAGACCACGTCTCTTATGGACCAAAAGGATCCTTATCCAAAAGACTTAAAGATTGGAAGGAGACATTTGTAAATAAACATATGTTTGGAAACGTGGTGGCACCAGAAGGGGATTTATATCCTTTATCATATCCGCGCCAGTTATATGAATTAGAATAAAATGCAGTGCAATCCTTAGGGCCTGGGAGTTGGATATTCGAGCATGTCATCGACGCTTATATGTTGTTGCTACGAGACAGAGAGGAATACTACAGGTCGCGGGGAATACAAAGGTGGTCCCAATTTGGTTTCATGAATTCATTCTTCATGCATCTTGGGCAGAGCTATGTGCCCAGCACTAACGTGAATACTGCATGGAGTTTTTGCGATCCATATGTTAACTAAGATGTTGGTCCACCTTTACACGAATGCAAATACATATTCATGCCGGTGTGTAGTACCAATCAACGCCATTTTGTCTTGTTCCTATTCGTAGTTGAAGATTGGTTGGTTACCATAATTGAACCGCACTACAATGACACTAAGTATATTAAGTTACATGAAATGTACTCAGAATTCGTTAAAGTTGCGGTATGTTTAGTTTTAAAATATTTTAATTTTATAATGTCCTTTAATATTAAAAAATTATTAACCAACTACTTTGTACATGCATGTACATTTGATACCATTTTATTTGCGAAATGGTAATCCGATACGTGAGTGGCCCAGCGGTAATCCTACTATGCAGACCTTAAATATTCGACCAAAACAACACAACAACTCAGACTGTGGCATTTTTGTATGCAATTATGTTGACTGTTTCGTTAGGGCCAATGGTAATATTTCTGAAGAGAAGTGGTCCTTGAAAGATGTCACAGTCTTTCGTAACCGCGTCGCATGGGAGCTCTACAAGAAATCCACAAGATTACTTCCGGCCTCTGAGATATAGAACTTATCCAACGTTATCTAATGTACATATTAATTAATAAGAATGTCTATTTGGTTGAACTTTATGGGATTTTCAAATTCATAACTTAGTAATATGAATATTATTGAATCACATAAAACCACTTCATATTATTAATACGAAAAAAATTTATCTATTTTGTTGAACTGTATGGATATTTTTATTCGGACTAATATTAATAATCACATTATTTATATTAATATTAAAAATCATTATTAATATTATTTTTAATAATAGTAATACATGAATATAATAATAATAATAATAATACATGAATATAAAATCATTATTTATATTTTATTAAAGAATGATATTTTTTTAATATATTAATAATCCTTTTATTGATATTATTACAAAAATAAGAAAAAATATTAAAGTGGATAATAATAATAAATATAAATATTAACTTATTTCTAAATAGAAAACCCCGATATGTATTATATAGACTTATTAATAATAATAAATTGTAATATAATAATAATGCAAGAATATAGATTTTGGGGGATGATGAAGTTTTAATATAAAGATATATCCTTGGTTGAAATTAACAGCTAGGCCCATGGTGCTCGGGTGGTCATATGACGAGTGTATGAAGTTTGAGGTTGCGAGTTCGAATCTGTTTAGCAAGCTGTACCGGCCGGCTATTTTTTTCAATTTTTTATTGTAAGCCGTATCAGCCTGTACCGACCGGTATTTTAATATTATTTTAATGTCAGTCGTATCAGCCTGTACCGGCCGTAATTTTTTTTATTATTTTAATACTGGCCGTATCAGCCTGTACCGGTCGAAATTTATTTTATTTTTTTATTCCATTTTAATGTGTTGAGTCATGACATATAATGGAGAAATAAAAAAATTAAAAAAAATATATGTGTAAGCCTGTACAAACTCTTCCGGACGGAATTTATTTTATTTTTTTATTCCATTTTAATGTGCTGAGTCATGACATATAATGGAGAAATAAAAAAAATTAAAAAAATATGTGTAAGCCGGTACAAGCTCTTCCGGCCGGATTATTTTAATAATAAATATTCATTTTTTATAAATATACTGACAAGTTAATTTTACGTGGGCCTCCCTTATTAAAATAGAAATCGGTACAGGTAAATAATTAGGCACAATAACCTGTGCCGGCTTATCAAATAGAAAAGTTAATCGCAGCCATCTATTCAATTTATCAACGGTCCAAAAAGGGGTGTTGTACAGTACTCATAGCAACCGGTTGCTATGAAATGACTCCTATATATATATATATATATATATATATATATATATATATATATATATATATATATATATATATATATATATATATATATATATATATATATATATTACAATGAAAATATAATAAGTAATAATATATAGTATATATATACTATATTGACTCCTAATAAATTTTTTTAATCACAAATGTTCATAAGTAATTAATTTATTAATTATTTTTAAAAATAATATAAATTAAATTATTATTTAACTTAAAATATTATAGAGAGATATACATATATAATTGAGAGGATACGAGTTATATATTAAAATTTGATTGACAAAGTTATAAATTTTAAATTTGACCCGTATAGTAGAAAATTTATAAAATTTTAGTGGGGTCGATTAATGTATAATACTTAAAAATTTTAAAATTTATCTTACATTATAAAGCAATTATTTTTTTAAGTGGGGTCAATTGACCCCACAATCTCATATGTAGCTATATATATATATATATATATATATATATATATATATATATATATATATATATATATATATATACACACACACACACACACACACTCTCTCTCTCTCTCTCCGTCCCAGAGTTATAGGCTGATTTTCTATTTTGAGATGTCCCAATATATTAGCTACTTACCATTTATAAAATTTAGTTGGTTCATTGTTTTACTTTTATGCTCTTATAATAAATATTCAACCATTATTCTTTTTTTGAAAAAAAACAACATTCAATGTTATTATTTTTATCACCACATTTAATGTTATTGTATTCTCTTTGGTTAAAATTATATGGTTATGGACTTTAATGGTCAGTACACGTTAATCAATGAAGTTGAGAGTATAAGTAAGGAGTAATTAACCTATTCATTAATTTTATATTAACGGGTATATATGAAAAATTATGTTAAAAATTGCCACTTAAACTGATTTTCTTAAACTATGTTCCAAAAGAAATCAGCCTAGCTATAACTATGGGACGGAGGGAGTATATATATATATATATATGTAGGTACACAGCTGTGTATTACACAGTCGACTATGACAACGATTTTTTGGGCTATAGCGACAGTTTCACCCGTCGTCATAGCTATTCTGGGCTATGGTGACGGTTTACCGTCGCTATAGCCGAGTTAAATGCTTTTGAAGTCACTCTACTATAGGTCAAATTACAAATAGTTCATTGAACTCTTATTTACTTACAAATCGTTAAAAAATCGTTAACTTTAACCGGTTTGCCACATAAGCAGCTGATTTATGAAAAAAAGAAGCTTATGTGGCAAGAATTATCCCATGTGGCCTTGACGTAGATTTGGAAAATTTTATGGAGTAAATAAAAGAATTATTTTAAAGTAAAATATAAATTAAAAGAAGAAAATAAATGAAAAATATATTTAATTATTTTTGTAGTTAATATCAAATTAATTTTTGTTTAATTATTTACAAATATAATAATATAAATTAGAAAAATTAGCCAAAAAATAAGAAAATAAATGAAAAATATATTTAATTATTTTTTTAATTAATATCAAATTATTTTTTGTTTAATTATTTACAAATATAATAATATAAATTAAAAAAATTAGTCAAAAAATAAAATAAAAAATAAAATATTATTATAATTAAATAATTATTTGTTTAATTAATTAAATAGTTTCTTTGTTTAATTTTTAAATAATAATATTTAATTAAAAAATAATTATTTAATTATAATAATATTTAATTTTTTTATTTAGTTTTTTATATTTTGACTAATTTTCAGGTTAACCATTTTTATTTATTCAGGTTGGTTAAAATTTGGAACCATATTTATTCAGGTTGGTTATGATTCCAATCCGGTTAACCATTTTTCGACCCATATTTTGTTCCAAATCAAAAGTTAGGCTCACAAAGATAATAATTGAATTTTAAATCTTAAAGAACACATAAACTCATTCTTAATTTGTAATTTTGCATCATCATAATTTAGAATGTTCCCAGGGTACTCACCCCACCCCCACCCCCACTCAGCCCCACCCACCCCACCCCCACCCACCCACCCCCACCCACACCCACACCCACAAAAAAATATTATGTGATTATGTATACACTCCTACCCCACCCACCCCACCCTACCCTCCCACCCCAACCCCCACCCCATCAAAAAAATATTATGTGATTATGTATACACCCTTTACCAACCCCCACCCTCACCCCAACCCCCACCCCCACCCCCACCCCAACCCCCACCCCCACCCCACCCACCCCCACACCCACTCCCACACCCACCCCTACCCCTAACCCCTACCCCACCCCCACCCACAAAAAAATATTATATGATTATGTATACACCCCCTACCCCACACCCACCCCACCCACCCCACCCACCCCCTACCCCACCCATCCACCTCACCCACCCCATCCTCACCCCCACACCCACCCCTACCCCTAACCCCTACCCACCTCCACCCCCACCCACACCCACACCCACAAAAAAAATATTATTTGATTATGTATACACTCCACCCACCCCCCCCCCCACCCCTACCCCTACCCCTACCCCCTACTCCACCCCTACCCCACCCCTACCCTCCACACACCCCACCCTACCCCCACCAAACCCTACCCCCACCACTCCCCAAAAAAATTAATATTAAGCGATTATGTATATACCTCCCACCCTCTACCCCTACCCCTACCCCTACCCACCCACCCCTTATATCCGTCTCTCTATCTATAGTATATATTAATTTTATTTTTTAAAAATTTTATTTAAAAGTCAAAACATCTTAAAATGATTAATATGTTTAATATGATTTTTAACCATAATCATATGGTTCCAACCCACATTATCCATATTAAAAATGGTTAATATGGCTTTAGTTCTTAAATGGTTGGTTAACCATATTTTGAAAATCAAAACCAACTCATAACCATATTTTGCCAGGTCTACCCCCAGCTAGGCAGCTATCCCTACCCACCCCTTATATCCGTCTCTCTATCTATAGTATATATTAATTTTATTTTTTAAAAATTTTGTTTAAAAGTTAAAACATCTTAAAATAGTTAATATGGTTTTTAACCATAACCATATGGTTCCAACCCACATTATCCATATTAAAAATGGTTAATATAGTTTTAGTTCTTAAATGGTTGGTTAACCATATTTTGAAAACCAAAACTAACCCATAACCATTTTTTGCCTGGTCTAGTAACATTGATAGACAATAATAGTGAAACCTATTATTCATTATTTCAATACAAACATATAAATGAGAAGAATATATAGTTTCATTAAGATGATAAATTTAGAATACACAAGGACGAAAATAATAAAAAAATTAAAATAGTAAAATTATAGAACATATGGTTTGTATGAGTAAGCACAAGTAATATTGTTCGGGAGCGTTTTACCGACCCCCATATGGGCCGAAGGCTTTCTGTCAGAAGGGTTTGAGAGACCGATGGGCCGAAGCCTGTGAAGGTGTTGGGGTGTTCGGGTCGGCATCTGAGTCCTCCTGGGCTAGAGCCGAACCCAGTCTTGTGGTGTTCGGGGTCGGGTCTTCGAGTCCTTTGGGCCGAAACCCAGACCAGGTTACAGGACCGATTGGGCCTGAACAGTAGGCTCTCCTGCGTGTAGAGTCCGGGTACCTATTCATACGCATATAAGGTATCTCCAGAGGTAGTGATAAGATTGGATTCTACTTGCACCTTTTAAGGAGATTGTGTTGGACCCAAGTTATGGTAACTACCATGCATTAGGAGTCCTAATCCGACTGGGAGAAGGATTCTGAGGTGGTGAGCTCTATAAATACCAGGCCTAGGTTAACATTATGAGGTAATACCTACTTTTGAGCACTAAACACTTAGCCTCCATTGTTTACCCTTGTAACGGCCTGTACTCATTCTCACACCGGAGCTATCCCCCGGCGGCACAAGCCGTCAAGCTTCTGTGTGATCTGTTACTGTGCAGGTTCTAGCGCGTGGATTCTATGATTGGTCGCGCCGGCGAAACTTGGCGTTAACATTGGCGCTAGAAGGAGGGCTTAGTGCTTAAACAATCACAATCAGATCTTTTTCCGGCGAGAGACGATGACGAGTGCGGAATATGCAGTTTCTGACCGGGATAAGGCCAAGTCGCACCAGACCACTCAGGTGAGAGGGTCGGTGAAGGACAGACTGGGTTCCAGAATCCAGGACGATCAGAGGGAGCCGGCTGGCTCCCCTCGGAGGCGGCTCTTTCATGAAAGCCAACGTACTCCCAACCAAGCTAGTCGGATGGACGAAGCTAACCCACAGGCGTTGGAGTTGCATTAAAAGAGTCGCACATTAGGTAGTCGAGATCAAAGAGAATTCATCCTGCAGAAAAAGATGCAGCAAAACAAAGATACCATGACGGCCCTACGACTCCAACAGGAGGAACTCAAACTACAGATGGCTAACATGGCCGGGGAACATGAGGCATCCTCCAGGAGGCGTAGGCACCATAGTCGGTCTCGGTCTCCCCGAAGGGGAGAGGCTGATAGGGAATAGAGCAGACACCGCAGTCGTTCGAGGGACGGCCGGAGCCGGAGGAGGAGCCGTTCAGCAGGCCGCCGATCAGAACACCCAGCCAAATCCGGAAGGAGGAGGGGAGACGAGATTCCCGAACATGAGAGGGATAGACCCCGATCGTCCAATCATAAAGGAGAATCCGACCCCCTCGCCCAAAGGGTAGCTGAGTTGGAGAAGCTTCTATTGGCCAAAAGCTCAACGGGGGAACCCTCGGCCTGTATAGGGTCACCCTTTTCTGTGGAAATAAATCGGGAGGTAGCCGACCCCAAAAAGAAGATGCCCCCAATGGAGACTTACGACGGGCTGGGAGATCCTTATGACCATTCCGATGGGTATGACAGGTTGATGACGTACTACGACCATTCTGATGCGGCCAAGTGTCACATGTTCGCCACCACCCTGAAGAAGAGTGCCCGAGAATGGATGGGAACATTGGCGTCAGGGTCAATAAGCTCATGGAAGGACCTTCGAGAAAAGTTTATGCTCGGTTCGGGAGTAATAAAAGACGGGGAAAGATCAGAGCATCCCTCATACAGGTCAGGCAGAGATTAGACGAGAGCCTGGGGCAGTACGTTAAAAGGTTCCGAGAGGCTATGGGGTCGGTGGCAGAGTTGAACTCCCCCCAAGCCTTGGGATTCTTCACAACAGGGCTAGACATCGGGAAATCCAAAAAGCTGATGAAAGACCTGGTGAATAACCCTCCGGCGGACTTAACAGAAGCGTTCCACAGGGCCGAGGGTCATATAGCAATTGAGGAAGTGATGGGGAATTTCAAACCGCAATCCCAGTCATACGACAAGTCCAGAGATCGGGACAAGCAGAGTTATCAGAAATCTGACATCCAAGGTAGATCGGACAGTTACAGTAAGAGGAATTATAATGGAGGAGGGTCGGGCAGTGGAAGGCCACCTTTCCCAAACAAAAATGTTAACAAAGTGTACACTGCACTCACCACAGATCGGGCCAAGATACTGGAGGAGATACGGAACAAGCCCCTTTTCGAACCATGCCAAACGATCACAAAACCGGGGAAAAGGGGTCGGAACAAGAACTGTGCGTACCACCAGAGTCGAGGCCACACGACAGAAGATTGCAATAACTTGAAAGACTTGATATAAAAGAACGTACAGAATGGGCAGTTAGTACGGTACGTAGTCGGCAGAGAAGGGTCGGAGGCTCCCCAAGAGGACATCAGGGAACCCCCCCGGGAAGCACAGCCGCAACCGAACCCCCAACCCCGAGGAGTTATTGACATGATATCGGGCGGGTCGGTAGGGCGTGTAACCGGTAGAAAAAGGAGTGGGCATCTCGAAGCCGTACTGTCACTAGCCGGCTCCTCGCCCAGGAAGGACAGGCCATACTCCGGCACGACCATCTCCTTCTCAGATGACGACTACCCTACCGACCACATTGAACCGCACGACGGGGCACTGGTTATAACAGCTCAGGTCGGGCTGGTTGACATGAAGCGAATGATGATTGATAACGGGTCCTCAGTCGACATACTCTATACACATGCCTACCAGAGGATGGAGTTGGGGGGAAAGAAGATGGAATTGGGAGGCGAAGGCCCGTTATACGGCTTCAGTGGGGACCCAGTTCATGTGTCGGGCACGATAGAACTGCCAGTCCGATTCGGTACGGCCCCTCAGCAGACAGAAATCATGGTAAAGTTTTTTGTGGTACAAGTGGATTCGGCTTACAACGCCATCTTGGGGAGGCCTACTCTCGCGGCACTGCAGGCAGTAACATCTATACCTCACTTCAAAATAAAGTTTCCGACACCGAATGGGATAGGGGAGGTAAAAGGTGATCTCGATATTGCCCGAAGGTGTTATCGGAACACTTTGATATCTTCAGGAGTCGGGGTCAGTAAACGGAAACAGACAATGACCATCGAGTTAGAGCCGTTCACGGAAGGAAGTACCGAACCTATGGCTCTACCGGCCGAAGAAACGGAGGATGTCGAGTTAATACCGGGGAATCCAGACAAACAGATCAAGATTGGGGTAGGATTAACCGAACAGCTGCGAACAGGTCTGGTGGAATTGCTTAGGGTATACACCGACATCTTTGCTTGGGAACCCAGTGACATGCCCGGGATAAGCAGATCAGTAGCGCTGCATAGGCTCCATACTGATCCGAAGAAGAAGCCAGTGATACAGAAAAGAAGGATCTTTGCCCCGGAAAGACAGAGGATCATAGACGAAGAGGTCGCTAAACTGCTAGACGCAGGGTTCATCTTCGAGATCGACTATCCCGAATGGTTGGCAAATGTGGTATTAGTTCAGTAGCAAAATGGAAAGTGGAGGATGTGCATCGACTACACGGACCTGAACAAGGCGTGCCCTAAAGATTTCTATCCGTTACCCAACATAGACCAGCTGATTGATGCCACTTCAGGGTATGGAATGCTAAGTTTCATGGACGCTTTCTCGGGGTATCACCAAATATCGATGCATAAGGAGGATGTCCCAAAGACTAGCTTCATCACTCATCGGGCAATATATGCGTATCGGAAGATGACCTTCGGACTGCTGAACGCCAGGGCAACCTACCAACGGATGATGAACTTCGTGTTCAGAAAACAACTGGGGCGGAGTATGGAAGTGTATGTGGACGACATGATCGTCAAAAGCATGTCGGTCCGGGATCATCTGGAGGATTTAGCAGACTGCTTCGAGACGGTAAGACAACACAATCTGAGACTGAACCTGACCAAGTGTACCTTCAGATTGGGTTCAGGGAAATTTCTGGGATATCTGGTCAGTAAAAGGGGAATCGAGGCCAATCCCGAAAATATCTCGGTGATCTTAGACATGAAATCTCCGAACACATACAAAGATGTCCAGAGGCTGACGGGCCGAATCGCAGCCCTTCGGAGATTCATGTCAAGGTTAGCAGAAAGGTGTCTACCCTTTTTCGACACGCTCAAGGGTCCGAAAAATGACAAGAGCTTCCAATGGACTTCGGAATGCGAAGACGTATTCCAAGAGATCAAAAGGTATTTGGGTTCGGCACCATTACTGATGAAACCGGTTGCCTCTGAACCTTTATACTTATACTTAGCTGCCAGCCCAATGGCGGTTGGGGCGGCACTGGTAAGGGATACGGGAGGCAAACAGTTCCCGGTGTATTATGTCAGCCATGTTCTCAGGGACGCAGAGACGAGGTACCCGAACCTGGAAAAGTTCGCTTACGCCCTCATAATTGCTAGCAGGAAGCTTAGGCACTATTTCCAGGGTCGGGTGATAGTGGTCTACACTAATCAGCCTTTAAAGAAGATTCTGCATAAACCAGAGGTGTCAGGTCGGTTGGCCGCGTGGGCGATAGAATTAACACAGTTTGCTATAGAGTATCATCCCCGAACGGCAATCAAAGGGCAGGCGCTGGCAGATTTTGTAGTGGAGTGCTCTTTCACAGATCCGGAGATGAATATAGTGGTCGAGGCACAACTGGATCAGACCTCGTGGACTCTCTACGTAGATGGATCGTCAACTTCAGACGTCAGTGGAGTAGGGGTCATTCTGACAAGTCCAGAAGGGTTCAAGGTCCAACAAGCCATTCGGTTCGGCTTCAAGGCCACGAACAACGAAGCAGAGTACGAGGCCATCTTAGCAGGGATACGATTGGCCCGAAGCCTAGAAGTACAAAGGTTAATCATTTACAGTGACTCACAGCTGGTGGTCAAGCAGTTATAGGGCGAGTACGAAGCGCGGGGGGCAAGGATGACCAAATATCTGGCGGAGTTAAAAGATAAGCTCACATACTTTGCATCGCACAGCTGTTTGGGGGTGGATCGATCAGACAACACCATAGCAGATGCCCTGGCACGATTGGCAACTACCGAATCGAGCTCTTTCGATGGATCGGTGTACTTAGAGATTTTGGAAAAACCCAGTATCCCGAAGACAGAAGTCCTAGCGTTAGACCAACTCAATTGCTGGTTCACTCCTTATATCTCATATTTGGCCGAGGGGACCCTACCTTCGGACCGAATTCTAGCCAGGCAAGTCAAACATCGAAGCTCAAACTTCATCCTCATAGATGGAGATCTTTACCGAAGAGGCTTTAGCTCTCCACTGCTCAAATGCTTGACTCCTTCAGAAGCAGACTACACACTTCGAGAGGTGCACGAGGGGATCTGTGGAGACCACATGGGAGCAAAATCGCTGGCACATAAAATTTTGAGGCAGGGGTATTACTGGCCGACTATCTATACTGAAGCAAAGGAATTTGTCAGGAGGTGCTCCAAGTGTCAGCTGAACAGTACCATCCCACATCAACCTCCAGAAGAGCTGTACTCGGTCCTATCTCCAATTCCCTTTGCTGTATGGGGAATTGACATCCTGGGCCCTCTCCCAAAAGCTAAGGGACAGGTTAACTTTGTGATCGTGACCATAGATTATATGACGAAGTGGGTCGAGGCCAAACCACTGCAAAAGATAACCGAGCAGGAGTGTTTAAAGTTTGTCAAAGAAGGAATAGTCTACCGGTTCAGCATCCCGATGGCAATAGTCTCAGACAATGGCAGGCAGTTCATCGGGTCAAAATTCGAGGGCTTTCTGAAGGAGTTAGGCATCCAACACCGAAAAACTTCGGTTGCCCACCCTCAGTCGAACGGACAAGTGGAAGTAACCAATCGAACCCTACTCAATGGGATAAAGCGTAGGTTGGATGAACTGAAGGGTCGGTGGCCTGAAGAGTTATTATCTGTTTTATGGTCGTACCGAACTACCCCACGAACTACAACGGGGGACTCTCCATTCAGACTGGCATATGGGACTGATGCTCTAATTCCTGTGGAGATTGGATCACCCACCCTTCGGGTCAGCCAATACAAAGAATTATACAATGATGATGGCTTGAGAACAAATCTGGATTTACTGGATGAAGTTCGGGATTCGGCTATGATGAGGTTGGCAATCTATCAGTAACGGACCGCCAGACACTATAATCAGAAGGTGAAATCTAGGAGGTTTGCAGTAGGAGATCTAGTCCTCCGGGAGTCGGAGGCTTCAACCCCCCAGAACACCGGCAAGTTAATGCCTAACTGGGAGGGTCCTTACGAAGTGATAGGAGTGCCGAAGCCAGGAACATACCGGCTTCGAGCAATGAACGGTTCGGAGGTAAAGAATACATGGCATGCTGGAAGACTTAGAAAATTTTACCAGTAATAGTTGTGTTATTCTTACTTTTATCTATGTAACCGATTCAATTTAAATGATATAAATGAAAGTTTTCGTTAAATGTTTAACTTCATCTATATTCATGCATTTTATTACTACTCGAACGGACACGCTTCGGGCACTATCCGATCAAGAGGTTCGGAAAGACACCACTGATCGAGATAAGTCTTAAGCATAACTGACCGAGAGTTCGATACATCCTTAAAAAATAGATCTCGGGTACTATTTGATCAAGAGGTTCGACAAGATACCACTAACCGAGATAAGTCCCAGGTATAACTGTCGGACCCTATAATATCAGACAAACTCTAAGGGCAATCCGATTAAAAAGTTCGAATGAACAAAATTGATCGAGATTAGTTCTAAGTAAAACTGACAACAAATGTTCACGGTCCAAAAAATGTATTTCATTTATACTAACAAATTTCTTTTACAACCCGATCACATACGATTCGGGCAAAAGTACAAAAACAAAAATCCTACATATCTATTCGGCAGGAGGATCGTCTTCAGACTCGTCGTCCGAAGAATCAAGGATCGAGGAATCGAGCCCAGCAGCCATCAGCTTGGCCCTAGCCTTTTCCCGATAAGTCTCGTACCTTTCACCAAATTAGGCCAGGACTTTATCGTTCAAAGCTTCGGACTCTTCATACTCGGCGATGGCCTGCTGTCGGGCCTCAGCCACTTTTTCAGGGAATGCATCGACAGTAGCGGTCAAAGCGTTGTTATCCTTTATCAGGTACATCAGTTTGTCGTGCATCCCGGAGAATTTGAGTGTAATGCTGTCAATGGTATTCTCCAGATCCTTGACCTCCCGAAGCAGACGATCCCTCTCTGCCAGAAGCGAGCCGTGCTCCTGCTCCAGCTCCTTGACCCGGTCCTCGGCTAGGACCGCCCGGATTTGTGTTTTCACAAGGGACTCTTGTTCCTTCTTCAGCTCGGACCTCAGCCCCGAAACATCAGCCTCAAGCAGCTCTACTTCCATCCCCAGTTGAATCTCTTTCTTTGTAGATCTGGCAAGGGGAGGGATGGCTCTGGCTAGGATGGCGTTGGCCTGCAGCGAACATATATATCAGTATAAGAAGTAAGAGTTAGATTTATTAACAACCAATCAGATCCACAAAGCAGAAAATTACCTGGGTCTGAGCCCGAATGTAATCCACCAAGAACTGATCAGATGAGTATCCTTTAAACCGTTCGTCGTCTCCAGGAAGTTTGAAGTGATCGAAGAGGGTGAAAGGGAAGACATCTGATGGGCTCTTGGGCCAACAATTAGTCGGCGATCCTTGGGAGGAGCTGGGCCCAGAAGAAGGCGTGGTAGCCCGGTCGGGACCAGTAGTCACCATCTGACCGACCGGATGATCGAGATCCTCCGACGATCGAGGCTTCTTGGGTCGGGGTTCGGGAGGAACATCTTCAGTTTTCTCTGAATCCTCGATTACCTCGGTCGGGGGAGGAGGAGGTGGAGGTAGAGACGGCTTCGGCATGGGGGGCGGAGGAATTATTGCGGGTGCTTTGATGGCCGGTTTGGAGGGCTTCTTGGATTTTCTTCAGTAAAATCGCCTTCTCCGCACGGCTCATCTTCAGCGCCCCTTTTTGTGTCTTCGGGGGCTCGGGCCCCGAAGTGGATCTCAGTGACAGCTCACTGATCGGGACCGTATCCTCCTCAGCAACGTCGTCGGTCACGGGTGGTCGGATGAACCCCGTGGTGATGGTTGTAGGGACGAAAAAGTCAGGGACGCCCTCGGGCTTGAAAATGGTCATTGCACGGGGATGAAAGGATTAGGGCATGTAAAGCTTAAAAAAAAAAAGAGAGAGCAGAGAAGGAGGTACTCACAGCCGTGTTTGTACAATCAGGATTCATCCATTAGCAGCCCCACGTTCCACTAGGTTTTCTTCCATCGGGCATAGAATGTTTTGAAGGCCTTGGCCCGACCCATTGGGAACTTAGAAATCTTGGCCGCCTGGTCGGCTGGATGGGCCCAGGAGGGGAGGAGTTGGAGGTCGAGGGTGAACAGAGCAAAGAAAAGGTCGAGCCCGGGAGTGAGGCCCACCTCTTGACAGACGGCAATAAAAGAGACCAGCTGGATATACGAGTTCGGCACAAGTTGCGCAAACCCGATTCCCACGAAGGTCAGAAAGGAAGAGATGAAGTCATGGAACAGGAACCGAACCCCGTACTTCAAGACGTACAGGGGAACGGCCACCCATTCACCCTCGGGCCTCCAGAACATCTTTTCATCGGGATGAGGGATCCTGAGTTGGTATTCTTCGGGTATCTTGAAAAGAGTTCGGATGTCGGAGATCTGGGATGATGTGAGGGTAGAGCGAGTATGGAGGTGAGAGAAATCTTCGGAGGAACGGTAGGCGTCTTGAATCCTAAACTCAGCATCCTTCGAACTAGGAAGGTTCAGAGGAGTGGTGTCAGTGGAGGCATCCGGCAGTATGACCTCCAGGAGGTCGCCGGCGGTGACGGTGGTAGGCTCAGTGGTGGGGATGATGCTGGAATCGGCCATTTTACGTGAAAAATGGTGAAAATTAGGAGTTTAGAAGAAGGAAATAAGCAAAAATAGCACTCAAAAGCTAAATGAATAGAGGAAAATGGTGAATACGGAGGAGCGGTATCTCGCCGGAAATCGCCTTGCCGGAAAATTTAAAATCAGAGGATTTGAGAAAGAGGAGTCAGTAAAGGTGATAATGAAGGGGACGTGGGGTTTTTATAAGTTGTACGACACGGAACCCCAGGGCGGCTAATAAATGTTTAAGGTGGGTCCAGGCGTTAAAAGGCGTGCAACGTTTCAAATATCTATAACAGACCGTTAGACTTCCCTAGACATCCCATCATTAGTTGTCGCGACTTTCCAAGTCTCTAGTCATAAATGTGTTATAACCAGAGACTGGGGGGCAATGTTCGGGAGCATTTTATCGACCCCCATATGGGCCGAAGGCTTTTTGTCAGAAGGGTTTGAGAGACCGATGGGCCGAAGCCTGTGAAGGTGTTGGGGGTGTTCGGGTCGACATCTGAGTCCTCCTGGGCTAGAGCCGAACCCAGTCTTGTGGTATTCAGGGTCGGGTCTTCGAGTCCTTTGGGCCGAAACCCAGACCAGGTTACAGGACCGATTGGGCCTGCACAGTGGGCTCTCCTGCGTGTAGAGTCCGGGTACCTATTCATACGCATATAAGGTTACTCCAGAGGTAGTGATAAGATTGGATTCTACTTGCACCTTTTAAGGAGATTGTGTTGGACCCAAGTTATGGTAACTACCATGCATTAGGAGTCCTAATCCGACTGGGAGAAGGATTCTAAGGTGGTGAGCTCTATAAATACCAGGCCTAGGTTAACATTATGAGGTAATACCTACTTTTGAGCACTAAACACTTAGCCTCCATTGTTTATGTGACGCCCCCAAACTTGGGTACTTGAAACCCTTATTCAGTGCTTCACGATATCAAACATCAACATAGAATAAACTGAAACTTAGTAAAGTTATTACATCAAAGTACTACTAATCCCAGGTACGTAGACCTTTAAGCGTTTATTACATAATAGTTTAATATTTACAAACATGAAAACTATCTATTACAACACTCTTCAGCTATTCTCCTATTTTTCATTTTCCCTTGTCTTTTC
Organism: Panax japonicus; assembly: GCA_020205505.1. Lineage (NCBI taxonomy): Eukaryota > Viridiplantae > Streptophyta > Magnoliopsida > Apiales > Araliaceae > Panax > Panax japonicus. Next base: position 15,902 of record JAINUV010000444.1, read on the forward strand.
CAGACCCTTCTGCCCGAGTCTGCTCAGCTGAAAACATTTAATACAACAAGTATGAGCATTTAATTGCTCAGAAAGTAATAGCATTCTTTAAAGCTTAACAAGAAATAAATGTTTTCTTTGAAGCATGCTTTGACAGTGAATCAAAACTGTAAAGCAATAAATCTTAAATCATGCACATTTCTGGAATATCATAACATTGAATAACTGAGAGGTTTTAAGACCATGAACATATTTTTCTTTTCTTGAAAAAGTTCAATCAGAAATATTATCAGATGAACCGTCTTAACTTACGAGCACGTAGGGTGATCAGCCCTTTATGCCCTGTATTGATCAATACTATCTTTTCCAGAACAATTTTCATGTTCTACATCACCACTCCCAGAGTGCAATAAAAATATCCCATTTAAGGGTATGTTCATCCTCAGTTTTAGATTCCAACTACAATAATATAGTTGGACAGCTTAAATCATGGCACAATAATATTTCAAGACTTAATATAAAGAAATTGAAATATTTCACAGCTGTGTCTGGCCAGAAGGAATGGCTCAGACTTCTTTTCAACCTGCTCATGCATAAGATAATAGCTTACCCAATCTTTTGAAGCTGATTGGAATAAAAAGATTATTCAATCTTATAATATTCATAAATAATGAAAGACAATTTAGAAATTAGAGAACCTGTCAACATATGAATAATCTCAAAATACTTGCTCAATAAAGAGTAAGATTTAGATACTTGCCTTGTTTGTAGACTATTGGTATAATTTCAGCTTAACTTGTGTATTCTCACAGATCCTACACAATTATTTGCATTCACAAGTATATTAGCCAAATAGCCAAGTCATATAACTTGTATGTTCACATATCACATAGTCACAGTGATCATGTTTTTAGTTCATATCCCATATTTAAGATACATTTTTCAAATATCTCATCCATATTCTTACAATAACCTTTTCTTTCTTTTATAGGGTTTGACCCATTTTCTGTTCATAAACTTTTCATGATATTAGTTCATACTCCTTTTACTTCTTTTCTTTGCCATAAGTATACATTGTAATCTGCTTTATAACTTAGGTATTCAGGATGAATACATAAGGTATTTCATGTATTAAGTATGATTATATATCATGAGGATAGAACTTTTAGTTTCCAATCTACGCTATAAATTATATAGTTAAACTATTCGTTTAAACTTAATGTGTTTCTTAGTTATCTCAAAACAGCCTTCTTTAACCAAATATAACTTGCAACCTTTATTGATGCTTTAACAATTCTCTTTTAATTTAACTTTATCAACCTCTTATCATTACACTATGACGAGGTTAAGTTTTGCTTGCTATTCTTTTGTTTCCTCTATTTAACTAAGTGAGTCTAGCAACTCACTTAAATACACTAACAGTTTCTTAGCATTTCTTTATGCTATTAGTCACCGATGTTTGACTTTGTGAGATTTAATAAATTTAGTGTGACTTTACACTGCGTTAGCAGTTAACTAACATCTGCTGCTGCAATTGTGCATTAGCTTTGCCTCTCCCTTGCTAACTAATTAGCTCCAACTGCATTTTTAATCTAAATTGAGCTGCCCCAAAAATGCCATAGCAGTTTCTTAATGTTATATGCTGTCCTTTACTTATGCTACAAAATAAAACCACAAGTGGTCTTTCTTTATTGCTGTTGCAGCTAGTTTCTGTACGCCACTGCTGATTATAGCTGCTGCCAGTGGGCAGCAGCCCTTTCTTTTAGTCCCTACTTTGATACACCTTAATCCTTACATTATATTTCTATCTCAAGTTGGTTGCCCAAATTTGATAAAAGAGTGTGTTGTGGCTGCTTGATGCTGCTCTATGGCTGCAACCCTTACCTCTCACTCTAAATAATTTACTTTCCTCATGTATCAATTCAACTGCCATAAACTTTTAGCATGTTATATACTCTTTATATCCTTACTTGTATCCTTACTTGTGTTGAGATAATAATTTAAATCTTATGGTTAGATCTTTAATTCCACCATGTAATCCAAATTAGTTTACCCAAACTGTTATAACAGTTACATATTGTTATCTGTTGCTGCAACCGCTGCTGTCAAAGATAGAAGCCCTGTACCCCCATTCAGCCTCTATGTCTACTACTTCAAGATTACACATTCATTTACTCATGCAACTTACTAGGAGCTTAAAAATAATTACTAATCCAGAAACTAACCAAGAACACCTACTGCTATAACAACCCCTTTTTGTTGCATTCCGCTGCTGCCCATAGGCAGCAGCCCTTGACCCCTTTTTCTTTTTTTTCTATTTTGTAACCTTGGAAACTTAAGTTCAGTTATACCCAATTTTAACATATCATATATAGCATATGGAAGTATTTTAAGCTTATAAAACTCCTTCATGACAGTCTTTATATACTGCCTAAAACAGAGTGTCCAAGTTACAGGACATACCAAGTCTAACTTTTCATTTATAAAAAAAAATGTGCTTTGCTTTAGCTTGGCATACTCAAACCTTCTAATTAGCATCACATATGAATAATAAATTAAACCCAAGCTCTAATCCTACCAAGATTCTGATTTTTAGATAAAACAGTTCATTGAGAGATTTTCTCAAACACTTTATAGGCACAATTTTTCACCACAAGTGTCATAGCTATCTATTTTCTGTAAATCCCCAGTTAAGCTCCCTTATTACTCCACAGCCACTTATCTCCTTGTGTCTAAATTCAATCCATAACAGTCAATTTCACAGACAAAACATGAATGCACAAACCAATTGTTTTGTTCTAATTCACAATAACCCATTTTGCTCAATACTAACATCACAGCTAACAAAAACTTAGTGAAATAATTCACATACCTTTCACTTGATTGCTTATAATTTCTTACTATTCTGCAACTTAGTCACAGCTGTAACGCCCCGAAATCCGGTCTATCTTCACACCCGAATTCCGTGCGTCACTAGTACATCATTCATCCAACATACATCATTATATACTGAAATATAACAACATACACTCTCAAATCCCAGGTTCTAAAAACCTTATAGCTTTTCTCATTACAAATAATGATAATTACATTATTCTTTACATCTTGCACGAGTGACTTTTATCCGCCACCAAGGATACATAATCGTTCATTAAACTATTCTATAGTTTAATTCTCATCTTTCTACATTACAAGTCTTCACTTGATCTTCTCGCTCATTCACATTCTGAATGGCACTTCATCTGGATACCGACAGCTTGATCTATACGGAATCCTTATGATCTTCTAACATCGTTCGCTGAAAATGTTTTTCATTTAAAGCAAGTGTGAGCATTCAATTGCTCAGCAAGTCTTAGCAGTTGAATAAACAACTTCAAGAGTTTAACATTCCTTTGGAACTTCGATAACCGAACAAAGGTTATGAAGCAGCTTGAACAATAGGAATAATCTCGATTCCTATCATTTTAAAACATCAGTTATATACACTTTGAAATACTTTCATTCTCTACTCTCTTTCATATACATTCTGTCTGGCTGGAATCAATAGCACAGACTTAACAATAACGGTTCATGTATAAACAGAACATTCTTTTATTGAACAGTTCAATCACAGAACAGTTCATATCATAGAAACACCAAAGTGTTCACATTGTGGCACAAGGCCTCATACGTTCTACCACCTTGTACAAATATCACACATTCTCACATAGACAGAACTTCTCAATTTCAACATCTGAGAAGTTTAAGAAACTAGCATTCATTTAAAATATGAATGAAGTTAGGAAACTTGCCTTACGCACAGCTACAGCTTACGCTGAACGGCTCATTCCATTCCCTATAACAAATAAGGAAATAACACGTACACCAATTAGTCATATACTTGACTTACGCATTGGTTTACTTAACTTTACTTCTTAAGGTTCGCGTTCTTGCAATCTAAGTTTACGCGACCAACTTTTATTACCATTCTACAGCTTCATGACATACGGAGATGTCTTACTCAAAACGTTCATCATCTTTGATGATTAACATTCTTATCTTCTTCTTATAACTTCTCTAGGACTCAGCACATATCGCTTCTCTGCTGGTAGTCCATATGGTACTCTGAGTGGTTTCCCACAAACAACCAACAAACAAGTTCCCGTCTCATCTACACTGCCATCACAGTGAGTTAGATCGGTTGCCAGTTTCGTATATACCTTCGCTCTCTGAAGGAATTGTTTAGCCCAGCTCCCATATGTCAACCATCAAAGGTTACGATTGTACCACAACCTAACTTTCTGTTAACTTATACGAACTATTAAATATAATGTTCGTTAAGTCAATTTCTTATTCCTTATGGCTTTCTGGCAAGTAATTGCCATACCTCAGGATTCATTCTTATCCGATTCACATTCGACTTTTTTGATACCATTCATATCTTACTTACTACATTCATCAACGTCTAAGTCATACAACTATGGTATACTTAGCACGTTCGTCAAACGTGAATACGATTCACGAGGATCGTTTACGTATTCAACGTTCACGTTGCTCGTCTCTTAATCTCTCATTCAACCTTTACTCAAGGTTTTAATTGTTTTCGATCGTTATCCATCCCATGAACGCCATGTTCATTATTCTTTCTTAATGTCGAAGCCATACTGATCATTGTATGCTAAGACCGATCGTTCATTGCAACAACGTTGCATTCACAGCGTCTATACGCTTTACATTCATATCTCATTACCATGTCATAACATCGAAATGTTATACATTATTATCGTACATCAACGTCTAAGGAATCACCATCATAGCAATCCCTCACGTTCGATTCATTGCGACTACGGTCCTTGGCTATCAGTCCCGTAACCCGTAATTACATTCTTTTAATCTCGTTCAATCTTTTCATTCGACCTTCATCAAAGGTTTAAAACACTCACTTAAGTGTTACCTTAGTAAAACTACATGTTTGTATCTCTTTCTTGCACATCCCCAGTAATTGAGCATTTAAAAGCTCATTACTGGCTTTTTCCCTGTACCGGCGCTGCGGCGCCGATCCCCTTTACAACTCTCGCGCTGCGGCGCCACTCTGCAGTGTCAAACTGTCGAGGCTGGCGCTGCGGCGCCACTCTCTACACTAAGACTCGCGCTGCGGCGCGAGTTAGCAGTGTCTGGCTCTCCGGCCTGGCGCTGCAGCGCCACCATTCTAGGCATTCCTGGCGCCGCGGCGCCAAGACCTTCTTCCCGAAAATTTTTCTAAGTCTTTGGTCGTTCTGAGATGCGTACTTCGAAATCTCATAACTTCTTCGTTATAACTCGGAATGGATTCGTTCCAAAGCCATTTTCTTACTTATCTTACGTACTTTGATTACTCATGGATAGAACTTTGTTCTGAATCCATTAACCTGCCATTCAATTGGCTTAATCTTCACCCTTCGTTCATTTTAACGTTTTTAACGTTCTTCGTTCGTTCGTTCGTAATTCGATCATCCGAACTCTGAACTCGTTCGTTCTTGAGTCCACGACTCACGTTTTCAACATTTTCTTACATTCTTATGAAACCCTACACATTTGGGCTCATTTACTAACTTTCAAATTATCGAACTTCTTTTACGAAATTTTCGCCATAACTTCGTTATAGCTCAATTTTAATCCGTTCTTCATGAACGTTTCTAACGTTCCTAACCAAGCAATAAGCAACTAACTTATACGCGATGGTTTTAAACTTGTCCATCAACAACAATTATACTACAATGGTTTTAAATTTGTCCATCAACAACGTTCTTCGCGTTCTTCGCGTGTTCTTCGCGTTCTTCGTTCGTTCTTCATTTTTAATCGATATTTTGGATTACGATTTTACTTTTTCTTGGAATTTGATGATATAGAACACCATTCCTTACTTATTTAACCTACTCATTCATAAGATTCATTCGGATCGCTCAAAATCCTTACGAATTTTATACTTCCTTAAGAAATTTATAAACTAAATTTCTTATTTCTTATTTCTTCTTTTTCTTACAATTTCAACCATATGAATTCATTCTTAACATCTTTACTTCTTATTCTCATTAAGCTATGTTTTTGAACATAAAAACTTAAAGAAAATTTTGAAGAAACTAGGATTCGGATTACCAATCATCCTTAAATTCCTTCCGTCGGACAAAGTTTGCTCACGAGCCAACTTTTTCCTCTTCTTCTTCCTTTCATCTTCCATCCGAACTCTCTCTCTTTCTCTCTCAAGTGTAGGATTTTCAATAATCCAAACAAATGAGTTTAAGCTTCCTATTTATAGATTTTCAAGGCTAGGGGCATTTTGGTCATTTCACACCCTTAACCTCCTTACTATTCATTACTTAAGGACTAAGTTAACTTACTCCTTAAGTTTACTTAACACTTAAGTTTACTTAATACTTAAGTTTGCTTAGCCTTTAAGTTTACTTAGCACTTAAGTTTACTTAACCCTTAAGTTTACTTAGCCTTTAAGTTTACTTACTCATTAAGTAACCTATCTTTTACTTAGCTCATAAGCATAAGCACTTTACAGTCTAAAAACTGTGATTTCTCGGAATCCAAATATTTTTGGATATTTCGTCTTTCCTTTACCGATTGAATATTATGTATTCTTCAGATTTTCGAAAAACTGAAAAACACTTTTCCACGGTAAGCTTTTTCCTTCACGTTTTTCCCTAACGTAGCTAAACGAGTGAAAAGTACACAACAATACTTTTCGTCATTTTTATTTTATCCGATTTCTGCACGTTTTTCGAGAAAAACTTTTATCGGCTTACTTAACTTTTCACGATATATTATCGTCAAATCTTTCGACGGAATGTCATTTCGACATACCGAATTCTCGGAAAGGCTTAGGTTATTCAAACCCTAACCCATAGGTTTCGCCGGGTGAATAGTGCCTATTTCGTCTTTTTCCCCGAAAATATTTTGTCTCCGGAAAAAATTTATTTTCTTCTTGAAAATTCCTACTCGTTCAGTCTAGCTCGTAGCCAGAATCCTCCCGATTAATAATCATTCTAGGTTATAGAACGATTAATAAACACATAGCACATAATAGTATTAATAAAAATTCATTTTATTAATAACTAATTCTTTAAATCTTAATTTCTGGACAATCCGGATTTCCTGGTTGTCACATCATTTCCCCCTTATAAAAATTCCGTCCTCGGAATTTCTTTAAACCATACCCATACCCGGGTCATCACATTCACCCCTTCATCATAGAATTTCGTCCTCGAAATTTTAACTTACTCTTCTTTTCAACTTCTCTTCAAAGAAGTTCTTATCTTTCTTTCATTTCCTACCCTTCATAACTTATCAAGAATCATGAAGTGAAAGGAATAATGAGGAATATAAAGATTCCTTTAAAACATTTCATTCTTTTGCTGAGGGGTCAAATCGACCATGAACTCTTACTAGGTTAAACAGCCTTTCGCCGTAAACCTTTCTTACACGGTAAGTTTACAATCACAAAGAAGGTAAACTACCTCTTCCATACGTAGGTGATCAGCCTATCGTATAACCCCATTTCAGGGTATGTTCACCTCAGACTTACTCATCAGATTCCACACCAAAACAATTTGGTTTGGCATAATTTTTCAAAGAAAGCTCGATTTTCTTTTCATCATAACATACCATTCGTCTTAGCCAAATCAAGTAGCTTAGACCATACCAATAAATTGGACATCAACTTGAAACATTCGTCTCGTCAACTAAATTGACATCGATAACTTCTTTAAATTCTTTTATAATACATCAAAACGTTTCATGACGTTATGATACCGCACTCTTCATAGTACGTTGAGGACTTCGTCAGTTTATGACTTCATCATTATGCATCATACCATAGCAGGTTGTTGATCCTTTGATCAAATTCCACACCAGGTTTAATTGCATTAATAACTCCATCCTTTTACCATCCTTGCATCAAATGCACTGATGATATAAAATTCATTTTGATATTTCAAATCAATTTCTGTCTAGCCGAATCAACTAGCATAGACATATCAAGAATAGTTCTTTTAAAATCCATTGGTTTCAAAAATTAAACCAATTCATTCATTTTCAAAACGCGCAAATCAGCACGATTTCAAGAAACTTCGAAATCTAGCATAGCTAGATGACTTGGAATATCCTATTCTCCGTATTCTTTCATTGTCTTACTTGCGACAATACATAATCTTCTCTAGCACCTTCAATGATAAGTCTACTGAAAATAACTCGTTTTCAGTCTACACATTCATATACCTTAGTATAGTTCATCCACTTACCACACTTTATGTGTTTAGGAACTTTCCACAACCATATGTGTTTAAGAACTTATCTTCGCAATATGTAATCCAAGAACAAATCAAGGACTATCCATATGCTTAGGGCTCAGAAACATAGCATATAACTATGAGTCACAAACTTTTCATAAGTATGAGTTTCAAGAACCCGCACCTATCTTATCATTCGGTACCTATCAAGTATATACATAAGAAAAGATTCACCTTCTCGTCACATACATCTTGATAGCGCGACCAATTTCAATGATTATCACTATAAGAAACTGAGTGGTTGTTACACCAAGCACAAATCTCTGTCCATACAAAGATTCATACAACTCAGCCATCACATGAGTCCTCAATTGAAATCTTACAATTTCTAACTTTCTCTTTACTTAATACAAATTTTCTTTAACTTGTATACTATTCTTTACCACTCAATTTGAGTTCTTCTTCCCGTACTACTTCGTAGTACCATCATTCATAGCATTAGCTATAAATCATCCATCGTTTAACAGATCATCTGTTACTACGATTTACTATGATCACGTGGTGATCTTCTTATCCTTCTCTTTACGATTATAGTCTTAGGTACTCATACCTAAGATTTATAACCTATCAGCTCTGATACCAACTTGTAACGCCCCGAAATCCGGTCTATCTTCACACCCGAATTCCGTGCGTCACTAGTACATCATTCATCCAACATACATCATTATATACTGAAATATAACAACATACACTCTCAAATCCCAGGTTCTAAAAACCTTATAGCTTTTCTCATTACAAATAATGATAATTACATTATTCTTTACATCTTGCACGAGTGACTTTTATCCGCCACCAAGGATACATAATCGTTCATTAAACTATTCTATAGTTTAATTCTCATTTTTCTACATTACAAGTCTTCACTTGATCTTCTCGCTCATTCACATTCTGAATGGCACTTCATCTGGATACCGACAGCTTGATCTATACGGAATCCTTATGATCTTCTAACATCGTTCGCTGAAAATGTTTTTCATTTAAAGCAAGTGTGAGCATTCAATTGCTCAGCAAGTCTTAGCAGTTGAATAAACAACTTCAAGAGTTTAACATTCCTTTGGAACTTCGATAACCGAACAAAGGTTATGAAGAAGCTTGAACAATAGGAATAATCTCGATTCCTATCATTTTAAAACATCAGTTATATCCACTTTGAAATACTTTCATTCTCTACTCTCTTTTATATACATTCTGTCTGGCTGGAATCAATAGCACAGACTTAACAATAACGGTTCATGTATAAACAGAACATTCTTTTATTGAACAGTTCAATCACAGAACAGTTCATATCATAGAAACACCAAAGTGTTCACATTGTGGCACAAGGCCTCATACGTTCTACCACCTTGTACAAATATCACACATTCTCACATAGACAGAACTTCTCAATTTCAACATCTGAGAAGTTTAAGAAACTAGCATTCATTTAAAATATGAATGAAGTTAGGAAACTTGCCTTACGCACAGCTACAGCTTACGCTGAACTGCTCATTCCATTCCCTATAACAAATAAGGAAATAACACGTACACCAATTAGTCATATACTTGACTTACGCATTGGTTTACTTAACTTTACTTCTTAAGGTTCGCGTTCTTGCAATCTAAGTTTACGCGACCAACTTTTATTACCATTCTACAGCTTCATGACATACGGAGATGTCTTACTCAAAACGTTCATCATCTTTGATGATTAACATTCTTATCTTCTTCTTATAACTTCTCTAGGACTCAGCACATATCGCTTCTCTGCTGGTAGTCCATATGGTACTCTGAGTGGTTTCCCACAAACAACCAACAAACAAGTTCCCGTCTCATCTACACTGCCATCACAGTGAGTTAGATCGGTTGCCAGTTTCGTATATACCTTCGCTCTCTGAAGGAATTGTTTAGCCCAGCTCCCATATGTCAACCATCAAAGGTTACGATTGTACCACAACCTAACTTTCTGTTAACTTATACGAACTATTAAATATAATGTTCGTTAAGTCAATTTCTTATTCCTTATGGCTTTCTGGCAAGTAATTGCCATACCTCAGGATTCATTCTTATCCGATTCACATTCGACTTTTTTGATACCATTCATATCTTACTTACTACATTCATCAACGTCTAAGTCATACAACTATGGTATACTTAGCACGTTCGTCAAACGTGAATACGATTCACGAGGATCGTTTACGTATTCAACGTTCACGTTGCTCGTCTCTTAATCTCTCATTCAACCTTTACTCAAGGTTTTAATTGTTTTCGATCGTTATCCATCCCATGAACGCCATGTTCATTATTCTTTCTTAATGTCGAAGCCATACTGATCATTGTATGCTAAGACCGATCGTTCATTGCAACAACGTTGCATTCACAACGTCTATACGCTTTACATTCATATCTCATTACCATGTCATAACATCGAAATGTTATACATTATTATCGTACATCAACGTCTAAGGAATCACCATCATAGCAATCCCTCACGTTCGATTCATTGCGACTACGGTCCTTGGCTATCGGTCCCGTAACCCGTAATTACATTCTTTTAATCTCGTTCAATCTTTTCATTCGACCTTCATCAAAGGTTTAAAACACTCACTTAAGTGTTACCTTAGTAAAACTACATGTTTGTATCTCTTTCTTGCACATCCCCAGTAATTGAGCATTTAAAAGCTCATTACTGGCTTTTTCCCTGTACCGGCGCTGCGGCGCCGATCCCCTTTACAACTCTCGCGCTGCGGCGCCACTCTGCAGTGTCAAACTGCCGAGGCTGGCGCTGCGGCGCCACTCTCTACACTAAGACTCGCGCTGCGGCGCGAGTTAGTAGTGTCTGGCTCTCCGGCCTGGCGCTGCAGCGTCACCATTCTAGGCATTCCTGGCGCCGCGGCGCCAAGACCTTCTTCCCGAAAATTTTTCTATGTCTTTGGTCGTTCTGAGATGCGTACTTCGAAATCTCATAACTTCTTCGTTATAACTCGGAATGGATTCGTTCCAAAGCCATTTTCTTACTTATCTTACGTACTTTGATTACTCATGGATAGAACTTTGTTCTGAATCCATTAACCTGCCATTCAATTGGCTTAATCTTCACCCTTCGTTCATTTTAACGTTTTTAACGTTCTTCGTTCGTTCGTTCGTAATTCGGTCATCCGAACTCTGAACTCGTTCGTTCTTGAGTCCACGACTCAAGTTTTCAACATTTTCTTACATTCTTATGAAACCCTACACATTTGGGCTCATTTACTAACTTTCAAATTATCGAACTTCTTTTACGAAATTTTCGCCATAACTTCGTTATAGCTCAATTTTAATCCGTTCTTCATGAACGTTTCTAACGTTCCTAACCAAGAAATAAGCAACTAACTTATACGCGATGGTTTTAAACTTGTCCATCAACAACAATTATACTACAATGGTTTTAAATTTGTCCATCAACAACGTTCTTCGCGTTCTTCGCGTGTTCTTCGCGTTCTTCGTTCGTTCTTCATTTTTAATCGATATTTTGGATTACGATTTTACTTTTTCTTGGAATTTGATGTTATAGAACACCATTCCTTACTTATTTAACCTACTCATTCATAAGATTCATTAGGATCGCTCAAAATCCTTACGAATTTTATACTTCCTTAAGAAATTTATAAACTAAATTTCTTATTTCTTATTTCTTCTTTTTCTTACAATTTCAACCATATGAATTCATTCTTAACATCTTTACTTCTTATTCTCATTAAGCTATGTTTTTGAACATAAAAACTTAAAGAAAATTTTGAAGAAACTAGGATTCGGATTACCGTTCATCCTTAAATTCCTTCCGTCGGACAAAGTTTGCTCACGAGCCAACTTTTTCCTCTTCTTCTTCCTTTCATCTTCCATCCGAACTCTCTCTCTTTCTCTCTCAAGTGTAGGATTTTCAATAATCCAAACAAATGAGTTTAAGCTTCCTATTTATAGATTTTCAAGGCTAGGGGCATTTTGGTCATTTCACACCCTTAACCTCCTTACTATTCATTACTTAAGGACTAAGTTAACTTACTCCTTAAGTTTACTTAACACTTAAGTTTACTTAATACTTAAGTTTGCTTAGCCTTTAAGTTTACTTAGCACTTAAGTTTACTTAACCCTTAAGTTTACTTAGCCTTTAAGTTTACTTAGCCTTTAAGTTTACTTACTCATTAAGTAACATATCTTTTACTTAGCTCATAAGCATAAGCACTTTACAGTCTAAAAACTGTGATTTCTCGGAATCCAAATATTTTTGGATATTTCGTCTTTCCTTTACCGATTGAATATTATGTATTCTTCAGATTTTCGAAAAACTGAAAAACACTTTTCCACGGTAAGCTTTTTCCTTCACGTTTTTCCCTAACGTAGCTAAACGAGTGAAAAGTACACAACAATACTTTTCGTCATTTTTATTTTATCTGATTTCTGCACGTTTTTCGAGAAAAACTTTTATCGGCTTACTTAACTTTTCACGATATATTATCGTCAAATCTTTCGACGGAATGTCATTTCGACATACCGAATTCTCGGAAAGGCTTAGGTTATTCAAACCCTAACCCATAGGTTTCGTCGGGTGAATAGTGCCTATTTCGTCTTTTTCCCCGAAAATATTTTGTCTCCGGAAAAAATTTATTTTTTTCTTGAAAATTCCTACTCGTTCAGTCTAGCTCGTAGCCAGAATCCTCCCGATTAATAATCATTCTAGGTTATAGAACGATTAATAAACACATAGCACATAATAGTATTAATAAAAATTTATTTTATTAATAACTAATTCTTTAAATCTTAATTTCTGGACAATCCGGATTTCCGGGTTGTCACAACAGCTGCTCAAGGATATAATGAAGCTTTCAAATTATTTTCTTGTGCCCGCCGAATATAAATACTGGAGATTGCCATGGAGTAACTCAATTGTGATTAAATGGAGAGGAAATCGGTAATTGCCTTAGTAAGGAACGAAATTGGTTGAGAGAGAAGGAAAGGCAGGGAATTATTGGGAGCCTTCGATTTATATAATGATATTCCCTTACTTCCCACATTATAGCTTAACCAAATCAGAAGTCTATTTGTATAATACAAGGACAGCTCCTCCTTGCCGTAGGCTGATCCAGCTAAGCCCCCCTAATCTCATTACAGCTCACGCTTTCCTTCTTTACTGATGACCTTAGTAATCCATAAGACCATGTTTGGTTTTTTTTTTATGCAGTTCAGCCTTAGCTTAGTAAGGTTATTACTATTTAGTTACTCATAAAGTACCAGTGCACATATTTATAGTATTGCTACCGAAATTAAAGCACACAGTTCAAATAAAATATTAGACTGCATTTTATCAAAAATCTTTTCTTTCAAGACAAAAGTTATTCATTAAATACAGATATTTTAATAAACTTGATTTCTTTTCTTTTAATCACAAATTGCTTCTCTTAATTATTAAATATAACAAACTATGCAATATAATAACACATACTTAAATAAAAATAAAATTTTATTTCAATAAATTCATATTTTATTTACTCAGGAAAATGTGATTCGCTACAGTTTACCCTTGTAACGGCCTGTACTCATTCTCACACCGCTATCCCCCGGCGACACAAGCCGTCAAGCTTCTGTGTGATCTGTTACTGTGCAGGTTCTAGCGCGTGGATTCTGTGATTGGACGCGCCGGCGAAACTTGGCGTTAACAAATATAATAGCAGTTACAATAGAAGCAATCATCCATGTACTGCAATAATCACGTTTGAAAGTTGCTTTCCACTTGTGTCAAGGAACTTTGTAATATACATTCATGCTATTAGATACACTCGTAAAGTAATAGGAACCAAATAATGAAGTTTTCATTCCAAGAGTTAAATAGGGAAGCCACCGCAGTACTATCACTCATGTCGTTCAAAATAATTTCCTTTTGAAAGAGAAAATCCACATCTGTAGTAGTGTCGATAAACATGTCCATATCATATCTCTTTGAACCAGAAGAATCAACCTAGGATTACTCATATCGATTCTTTCCCTATAGTTGGCTTGATCTCTTCCAATTTTGAAGCCCTAAGCCTTTCAGTTGGTGCTCTTGTTTTTTTCAAAATCAACAGCCATAGAGTGAAGGGTTGGCAACTGAAGACATTTTTTACTTATAGCTTTATCTGACTCAAGGTCTGCATGTACTAAATGTGCAGTAGAGATTATACCCAAGGTTTCATTGATAAGATAATTAATCAACAAAGACCTTTTGAATTTCCTGCAAAATCAGACTTATTGGGAAATATGAGAGACAAAGGGAGAGTTTTGACAACATAACTATCTCAGACTATTATCAGCATAAATAAAATAAAATTTAGCTTTAAACTACCTCTAAGGTCACATCATGATCCATCAGGCGTGGTCTTCCTCCAGTGCAGTTCATGGGGGGTACAATTCGACGTAGGATGATATTATCATCCCAACTTATGAAATTGAGCTCAGCCATTTAGAGCTAGCTCTTCCAGTCCCAAAGTTGTTAATGCATTGTAACTGAACTAATTAAGGAAGTCTCACCATTCTTAGGCGTTTCTTCTGCAATTTCTGTGTATAGACAAATAAATACAAACAAATGAATCTATTTGTTTCTAAAATGGACATTATATTTCAATATACTCCCATTATTTCTTGATGTACATCATATATTCTTGATGCAGAAGATCAACCAGACACTTTCGCTCAACAGAAGAATCAATCACTTGAGTCTTTATAAACTTTTCAACTATTCCCTAAGAGTTCATTGCTTGCAAAGGTTGTTTCTGTTGTTATATGCGACTACTATCAACGACAGAATTAGTTCGCTGATACACAACACATCTGCGACCGAGTACGGTCGCTGATAGGCGGTCATAAATAAACATTTTTCTTGTAGTGAACAACATATTTATCATAGTTTATATGAAATGGGTAAATTGATTCTCATAATTAGGGTAAAGGCCCATGGAATATATATATATATATATATATATATATATATATATATATATATATATATATATATATATATATATATATATATATATATAAATTGTATAAGGATTTCCTGTAAACTAATTTCCAACTTTATATTTTGAGAGAAAATCAAGAAGTTTTGATTGTGTTAAAATAACTAAATAGATTTTAGCATGGTAAGTAATATTGCATAATCTGTTAAAAAAAAATCAAAACTACTTAATTTTCTCTAAAAACATGAAGTTATCATAGTTGGAATGTGTGAAAAATACTAATTTACATGTATTTTGTGTATAATTATTTTTATTAAATAATATATGAACCTAGCTAGTGAGAGTCTAATAACAAAATGTACTTACAATAAAACCCCTATTTAGGAATACTCTATATAAAAATAACCTCTATAATATTATAAAAAAAATTGGTCCCAATTTGGGCCAGTTATAAATAGGAATAACCTCTAAATTGTAATATATTATATACTTTTGAAGTCCCGTATTAAGAAATTATACCTCTATATAGTAATAATTATATATATATATATGAGAGACAATATTAATTATAAAAGGCTACATTTCCTATAAAGAACTATATTTTCTTATAAAAGACTACATTTCCTATAAAGAACTGTATTTTACTATAAAAGACTACATTTCCTATAAAAGACTACTTTGCATAAATATTTTTTGAATAATAATTATTAGGGAGTTCTTATTGATATTTTTGTTAAAGTTGATATTTTTGGGTGTTCGAAAAATATTTTGTACCAATATCTCTATTTAGTAATAATCTCTCAATTAGAATACAAATAGTTTGGTCTCAAGTCTATTCCTAAATAGAGATTTTACTGTATATGGAAAAAAAATCTAATTGGGAGGTGGCCTCCACTTGACCTACCTGATTTCGTCCCTAATGAAGGGTAGTACGTTTTAGTGTTAGGGAGACTTTTGATGTTTGATTATATTTTAACAGTTCATGTTTTTGTATTAAGAGTTCGTCCGAATAGTTTAGACTCATATTTATATCTTAACTATTCAAATAACATCTTGATATAAATATATGGACTCTTAAGAGACGTTAAAAAATAAACCGTTAAGATTCATTAAGACGCAATCAAATAGCCTTATATATATCCATAGCCTTATATATATCCTTATCCTAGCAAACACATTACTTAGATAGCCTTCTTTGCGCTTGAATTTAAATGTAATCAAATCAGTTAGTGTATGTAATCTAATCAGTTAGTATTCTTATCACTTAATGTTAGGCCAAGCTCTTTATATAGCTACTAGCTGGGTCCCGTGCCTCCGGCACTGTATGGGCAGTGAAATTTATCTCAAACTTAGAACGGTCCAGATGATTTATTAAGTGAGCGGGAAATTTAAAATCATTATTAGATAGATTAGATAGATAGATGTATTTTATTAGATAGATGTATGGACGATTGGATTTATCTCAAACTTTGGACGGCCCAAATGATTTATTGAGTGAGCGGAAAATTCAAAATCATTTATATTTTATTAGATAGATGTATGTCTAGACGTGACTTGGTCAAAATCCAGCCTGCAGACTGCCAGCCTGAGCTTTACCTGAAAAAAGATTGGGTTTTGCTCAACCCAAGCCTAGCCCATGAAAATATTATCTAAGAATTAATAATTATTAGTAAAACACTATGTTGGACTGTCATTTTTTCTTTTTCTTTTAATTTTATATAAACATTAACTCTGTATTTTAAAGTGCTTTATCTAAGCTCACAGACACTTGTACTAACTGATAGTAGATAATTTTTCCCAGCTACTTCGGCAAATTTCCATGTGTTTATTATTATTTTTCAGTTAGTCAAAATCAGATGAAAAAAAGGACAAAAAATTGTCCATATTTTTGTTGAATTTTTAAATCTAAAAATAAACTATTTTGACCGAAGAAAAGACACTCATGTTATTGCTAATTATAGGGTTCATTTTACTTTTTAAAATTAATTTAAATATTTAAAATTATCATTTAACTTTTAAAAAGAAATAATAAATAGTATATTTAATACTATCATTTAAATAATTTATAATTTTCATAATTGTATAGGTTAATTTATATCAATTTAAAATTTATCTCAAATTATTATTAAAAGGTAATGTTGGTCATGTTTTTTGAAACAAGAAAAATATTAATTATGAAATTTATTTATATAAAAAAATTATGTAATTTGCTAAGGAGGTCGGTTCTCCAACGAATTGGTCCGTTGACGGACTAACTATAGCGACAAATTTTTGAGATATGACGACGGTATGAACCGTCGGCTTAGCATGGATCGATTATGACGACGGTTCATATCGTCACCATATCTTTAAAACTCGTCTATGTAGCTGGTCCGTCAATGGATCAATCCGTTGGATATTCTCTCTAATTTGTTAAGATGGAATATAAAAAATATTAAAGATGGAATATGAAAAATAAAGTAAACAACAAAATGGTCAATGTATTGAGACTCTAATATTAAATTATTGGTAGTGATTTTAATGAGAAATTGTTGATTAAAAGCTACACAAATTCGAATTTTCTATCAAGTTCCAGAGAACTATTATAGATAACTCAGGAAAGCGCCAGAACAGAACAATCAAGTGACGAAATTGCCCTTGTAATCCCCTTATAAATACATCCTCCTCCCCCTCTTATTTCATCAAAACCAACACAATCAGCCAATAGAAATACCAACAAGCTAAACAATGTCGATTATTCCAAGCTTTTTCGGCGGCCGACGAAGCAACGTTTTCGACCCATTCTCCCTCGACATCTGGGATCCTTTCCAGGACTTCCCTTTTAGCTCCGGCAGCGCTCTCTCCCTCCCTCGATCGGAATTTGCGAAGGAGACGGCGGCGTTTGCGAACACGCGCATTGACTGGAAGGAGACTCCGGAAGCTCACGTGTTCAAGGCCGACCTCCCGGGGCTGAAGAAGGAGGAGGTGAAGGTAGAGGTGGAAGAAGGGAGGGTTCTTCAGATTAGCGGAGATAGGAGCAAGGAGAAGGAGGAGAAGAACGACACGTGGCACCGGCTGGAACGCAGCAGCGGCAAGTTCCTTCGGCGGTTTAGGCTGCCGGAAAACGCCAAGGTGGATCAAGTTAAAGCTGCTATGGAGAATGGTGTCTTGACTGTTACTGTTCCCAAAGAGGAGATTAAGAAGCCTGAGGTCAAATCCGTTGAAATTTCTGGCTAATTAGAAATCTATCCCTATTAATCTATCTAATTATGTATACTAGTATTTTGTAGTAGTCTGTGTTTATTTGTTCAGTATTTTGGTAATTGTCTCTTTGTTTCTGGAAATAAAAAAGGTAATATATATGAGTCATATGTATACACAGCTGTATATGACGCCGTATCCCAACACTATTGCCCAAAAAATCGTACCTTGATTGTGTATTATATACTGTGTACATATATATATATACCCGTATTAGAGATGGTCTGAGTGATTTGGACGATTGTATTTCTAATTTTCTTTGTTAATGTTTGAAAAGATTTTGCTGGTGTATTTTCTTTTTAATGCATGTGTTAATTTTGTTTATTGATCCCATTGAATTTTCTTTTGAATATACCCGAAGGGTATAATGTACCAGATGAGTTCACTCAGAAGTTTGTAATTTTTTTTACTAAGGGGATCAAATTAAAATTTTCTCAACTTCCCTTCTCACACATGGAATCAAGTGGAGGTGGAGGTCACATGAATGATGTTAATATCATATTTGCAGCAGAAATTAACTCCACTCATTACCCTTTTCCAATTCACATAGTTTTAAAAAAGACAAATAAAGTTTGCACCCTAAAATTTGTATCATTGTTGAGGTTTTGCATCCTAATAATTAAAACGTATCTAAGTGCAATTTAAACTTTTTTTCGTTAAACAAAATGCACTCTTTACAATCAATCAACCTCCAAGTCAATGTGCATCTTCTCCATCAATAACCTCAACCCTAAACCATATCCTTATCCCCAAATCAATTTCATAGTTTATAGAAAGAGAGAGCAGCCCTCTTCTTTCTTATTCTAATCAACTAATCAATCACTAAATCAGTTTCTTAGTCTATAAAGAAACATATTACCTCCGTTCTTAAAAGATTGTCGTTTAAGATTTTGGCACAGAGATTAAAAAAGTATCATTTACCAAGTAAAAATTATTTGAAATTCTATCACTAACCCTCTATGGGAAATTGAAAAATATTAATACAAGGAAGATAATTTCTTGGGACAATGAGAGAAGGTAGAGATAATATAGGAAATTAAATAATTTATTTTTCTCGAAAGTTGTAAACAATAAACTTTTTAAAACAAATTTTTTCTTCTAAAACGACAATCTTTTAGGAACGGAGAGAGTATTTAAGAAAGAAAGTCTAGAAATTGATTTGGGGATTGATTAGTTTAGAGAGAGAGAGAGAGAGAGAGAGAGAGGGATTGGTTGTACAAAAAGGGGTCATGGAGTTTGCCAGGATTAAGCAATTGATGCTCCTCTGGTGCAGAATTAGAAGCTCATGTGTGGCCCTCGTGGGTGGGAATCACACCGCTTCAAGGTTTTGCTCTCGCTAAATCCCTTCCCTTGTATTCGCTGCCCTTTTTCCCCCTCTTGAAATTGTTGATTTTAGCAATTTTTTCGCATTTGGTTATTTTTGCCCAAGTCTGAATCCAACTGCTCGAGCAAGTAAATTAGTAATTGTTGATTAACCCATCAAATTGCATATTTGAAAATTTATAATTTTGATGATGGATTTGGCTCTTGGGAATCGAGCCAATAATAAAATGAACATGAAAGAAATTAATGGTGAAGATATATGGGTAAATTATGATTCCCTTGTGATTATCAAGGTTTCAGATTCGTTGGTTTTGCGTGTTATGTCAAGGTCATTGTTGTTGGCCATATTTATCCTCGCATTGCCCTTCATTAGTTCCATTTTTGGGGGTTCATCAAGGGATGTGTATAACTCCCGTAATGTGTTTGATATTACTAGTTTTGAATCGTTTCCGGTTATCTTTCAAGATTTGGTCGACGAAGGCCTTGTCAAAAAGGGTGTAGAAGGTCGTCATCGCGCGTTACCATCAAAGTGTGTGGTTCCAAACGGGCAGAAGCAAGCATCTCCCTCCACACGGAGAATGTCACTCTCTTCAGGGAGGAGGTTGTCCAGTGGATTAAAGGTTTTGCAAGTTGTCGGGGCAGGAGATTCGGGTAGTAAAAAGAAAATGATAACTATTTCTGCTGGGATTTCAAAGGCATCAGAGGCACTTGTTGGGTCTTCAACAACTAGTAAGAAGAATGGGGATGAATCTCCGGGAGCAGGGGCAGGTTCCCTGGAGCAAAAAGATAAAGAGAGTTTGAGAAATAAGAAGGATTTTCAAGCCATTTTGCGAAATTGATTTGGGGATAAGGAAAGGGTTTAGGGTTGGGGTTATTGATGGAGAAGATGTACACTTACTTGGAGTGTAAATTATTTTTTAGTCTAAATAATATGCAACATTCACTACTCCTAGTATGATTGATCAACAAATATTCAAAAATGTTTTTAATATAATTTCTAAAATACATCTTTCAAGTTATAATGTTTAATATATTCACTAAATATACTTTTTTACTTAACTTGATTTAATTAATTAAATTATGAATTTGTGCAATAAATAACATAAATGTCAAAAAATAATACACATTCATTTTATCAGGAAAATAAAGTCACTTTTTGCTAATTAAATTTTTCAAAGATTAAAATTTACGTAATATACATTCAAATATATTTTTTTGTAATTAAAAAATAAAATTTTAATGCCCATAAAAAGTATAAATTAACCTAAAAAAATTATAATTATTTTTCCCAAATATTAAATTTTACGTAAAATAAACATATTATTACAGAATGAATCTTATTATTCATATAAAAATGTATTAAAAATTATATTAAATATTTTTCTCAAATATTAAACTAAACGTAAGTCACACTTAGGCATAATAATTTACAGTAAAAATAAAAAATGTTGTTACTCAAAAAAAATATTGAAAGAAAAATATTTTTACGAGATAAAGATAGTAATAAATATTATTATATTTTCTTTTATTCAACATTACATCAAACACAACACTAATTGTATAATAAAAAATATAATCAAAATCATACATCCCAAATTTTGACATATACTCAAGAAAATTTAACATATAAAAATCATAATATGAAACTAAGAATTCAAATAATAATTTTTGTTGTTAAACAACAAAAACTAAACTATCAACATACTCAATCACTCTACTTAGAACAACTCAATTAATAATTTAATTTAAAATTCTTAATATTTGTATCACATATCGAAAAATATGTGTTATTTAAACAAATTAGTTTTTTATAAGTTGCCAGTAATTTGAATGAGATAGTCTTAATTACAAATAAAATTATAATTAAAATGAATTATATTAAAAAATGATAGTTAAACATGTATATATATATATTATTTAGAAAATAAAATTTGATAACATACAAGAGCAAATATATAACTTTATCTATTTAGGCAACCCTAAAAACTTGCAGGGGTACGTACTAGCTATTTCTTAAAAAATTAGAGGAGAGGTGAGTGTGATTATGATTATTTAGAGGGAGTGTCTGTAAGACCCCAACTTTTATAAATAAAGATGAATTTTCTATAAATATCATTTTTGAATTTTATAGAGTAAATTTGATATAATGTTATAGTTGTGGGTAATATTTATAAATTTTGCAAAGTACGCAAGTTGTTATATAATATTCGATTGGTCGGGGAATATTCGTTTTAACAGAGAATATTCGTACAACGGCACAATCATTGCTGGACCCCACAACGGAATTATTGTCGGATTGAAAAAATGACAAAAATACTTTATGAAAATAACGGTGGAAGTTTTACCGTTAACTGTTGAAACACCCGGTGTTAAAAGTACAGTAATACGCGTGGTTGTATAGTAACACATGGTATTGATTATTGATGCTTATGTGATAAGTCACTCAGTTTTGTTTTATTGGTATTATTATGAAATAAAACAGAAAAGTTTTTTATATAAAACGGAATAGTTTTATAAAGTTATCTGTTTTATTAGACAATAAATAGAATATATTATATTTTATTATGCATAGTATTTGCATAGTGCCTGCATAGTAAAATCTGTTATAAAGTTATTCGTTTTATTAGATTATAAATATAATATATTATATTTTATTTAAAAAATTTTGCTTTAAATATGGACAATCAGATTAAAGTAAATCAATCTCGACAGTTCATGAGTTAGTTACTATACAGTCCATTTTTCTATAAATAGAAGCTCATTCCTTCATTATTTTTTACGAATTCACTTAAACTCTAAAGAGAGAAATTATAAGAGAAACTATAGAAAAGTATTCTGTTACTTCCCTACTCTTATATTTAGTTTTTTTTACGATAAAGGGTGTTATTTCTTTTGTATTCATGAAGAGAACATCTGTTATTCTATTATTTATTATTCTGTTGGAATAACCTGTATACGCGGGCTACCCTATACTTGGTGAAATTCTTCTGTTATTCCAGTCTTTCTTATTTTGTTGGAATATCATGTCTGTGCGTTTTACACCGGACTTGGTTCCATTCTTTATTATTATTCTGTTGGAATATCTTGTCTGTGCGTTTACGCTAGACCTGGTTCCGTCTTTATTATTTTGTTGGAATATCCTGTCGGTGCGAATTTCGCCTGACCTGGTTTCGTTACTTATTATTTTGTTGGAATAACCTGTCTATGCGAAGTACCGCATGCATGGTGATTTCTTTTGTTATTCCATTCGTTATTATACTCAGTTGGTTAAAGTTTTGACTTCTATACTCCATGAAATTAGTGGAATATCCTTGATATTTGCGTTTCATCCATTATCTTTTCATGGAAATATTCTTCTGAGCATTCTTGAATTTTACTCTACAAAGCAGCATCATATTGACAATTTGGACGTTATTGATTCATGGATAAATTAATTCTTGAACTTGTTTGATTGAATTCTTATATCATTGTCATCATCCTCATGTTTATATTATGTTGAAAGTCATCTGTGGCCTGTAGTGCATAGATGGACTTGGTATGATTATGACCAGGGATTATTCGGTGTAATCATGACCGTAATGTTACAAATGATGTGAAAAAAGTCATCATTGGCCCGTAGTACATTGATGGATAGTTATTGGCATGATCATGACCATTAATGAATACACAAATATTCTTGGCTGTAGTGCATGGATAATTGTGGTCGTGATGCTAAAGAATATCCTTAGCCGTAGTGCAGGGGTGATTCGGTGATGTGGATTATTTATTAAGCTGAGTCCCAACGATAAAAGTCATGAAAAACCTTTTAAATTATAGAAGATAGTAGATTTTATTCTCTACTTAACTCTTCTAAAGAATTGCTTGTTCCACTGCAGTTAAACTTAATGTTTGTTATATTTTATCAGTTTAACACTGTTGAAGGCTAATGATAATTTATTCTGTATTATCTTAGTCATAATATTTCTTACTGGGCTAGTTGAGCTCACCCTTTCTTTCACTGTTCTCTTCAGGAAATGAGAATATAGCTAGGACGAGTCAGGAAAAGGAGTGATGGACCAGATGATAGTATTAGTAGTCCTCACTATTCTATTAAATAGTGTGACAATAAATATAATGAGGACCTCATTGAGTTTTTATATTGTCTAGATGACAATATTTGTATTAAAACTCACAGCATATGTTTAGTCGTATTTTACACGACTGTTGTATAATTAAGTTGTATTTGAATTTAGTACCATATATTTGGCAACTCAAGATGGGTGATGTATAACTATTTTAGGGGCGTCATAGTTGGTATCAAAGCTTAGGGATATGATCCATGGCTGAGATGTGAGAATACAACTAGGAGGGGAGAGACGGGGAATTCTTTCGCTAGTATGACCTACCTAAGTTTATTTGGTATGTAATTGGTCGGTCAGAATAATATGTTACATGTCAATTAACTTTTGTTTTGTGGCAGTATCTGAAAATGACATCCGAGAATGTTGAGAATAGCAATGGAGCACAGGCGACCGTTGATTCACCACATATCAATAATCAGGATAATGTGCATCAGGAAGGCGATAATCCTCATACAAACAACAACACTGACCAAATGATGAATGAGGGAATGTTCAGAGGTTTTATGCAATTCATGCAACAGCAGGCGAGAGCGGCTCCTGTCAAAAATGTAGGTGGAAACATTGAAAACCCTCGGGCGGTCACCGCTAAACAGTTCAAGGAGCTTGGACCACCGGAGTTTATTGGAGAGCCAAAACCACTTAAGGCGGAAGCATTGATAAAGTAGATCACCAAGATTTTTGATGTCTTGAGATGCTCCGAGGAGCAAAAGGCTCCCTTTGCCACATTTATGTTGCGCGAAGAGGCAGATTACTAGTGGGAATCGGTAAAACGTACTCAACCTGCCGTACTGAAGATGTCTTGGGAGAAGTTCCAAGAGCTGTTCAACGACAAATACTTTCTCAAAAGTATTCGTCACATGAAGGAGGTGGAGTTTATCAAGTTGGAACAAAACAATATGACCGTGTCGCAATACGAGGCTAAATTTATGGAGTTATCCCGATTTGCGTCCCACTTGGTGGATAATGAAGAGAGAATGACGCGAATGTTTTTAAGAGGTTTGAAGCCGGAGATACGTCAATATCTTATTTCTCATAAACTGTGTTTGTATTCAGATGTTGTAAATAGGGCTCAGTTAGTGGAGCGCGATAACGAGTCAACGCATGCAAAAGAGAGCAACCGACAAAATGATAATACCAGCGAGAGCAGTCATCGAAGCGGTGACAACAAGTATGGAGGGAATCAACAGGCCAGAAATGGTAACCACTTCGGTGGTAATCAGGGCCATAACAATAAGAATGGATATTTCAAGAAGAGGAGATTCAACAATGATGGAAAGACGTCAGCACTGGCACCCGTTGTTAAGGAAGGAGAACGACCACCTATCATATGCTTCAAATGCGGAGGGGAGGGACACATCAGTCCAAACTGCGCGATGCCGTCCAAAGCATGTTATAATTGTGGAAGAGAAGGTCACTTAGCCCGATTTTGACATTCACTGAAGACAAGTTCAGCTAGGATGGAGGTACCAAAGGCCATCCCAGAAAAGTTAAAGCCGGTAGTGCAAGGGAGAGCAATTGTTGTGACCTCCCAGAAAGTAAGGAACCCGAATGAGGTCATCACGGGTAAGCTTATCATAAACTCTAGCGAATTCTATACCTTATTTGATACCGGTTCTATCCATTCTTTTATTTCTCCTACTTGCTCTCAACGATTAAATTTGACTCCGAAGAAATTAGACTTTGACTTATCTGTGGAAACGCCATTGGGAGAAACCTTCATTACATCTACTGTTTATAAGTCTTGTTTGGTTCAAATCGGTACCCTCATATTACCTGTCGATCTTATTTCATTCAAAATACTTGCATTTAACGTGATTCTAGGGATTGATTGGTTAACTACTTATCATGCAAAAATTGATTATTTTTGTAAGATTGTTAGTTTTCATATTCCTAATCAACCTATTATATGAATTTAAGCAACCAAACCATTAAAATCAATCACGGTCATTTCAAGCCATAAAGCTATTCGTTTATTGAAAAACGGATGTCAAGCTTTCTTAGCTCATGTCACAGATCTAAACAAAAATACGTCTGCTTTGAATGATATTTCTGTTGTTAATAAATTTCCTGACGTATTCCCCGAAGAACTTCCTGGCCTACCCCAGAGCGTGAAATTAAATTTTGTATCGACCTTGAACCCGGTAGAAAACCCATTTCCAAAGCCCATATCGAATGACTCCTATTGAACTTCAGGAGTTAAAGACCCAACTGCAGGAATTGTTAGACATTGGCTTTATTCGTCCTAGTACTTCTCCTTGGGGTGCTCCTGCTCTGTTCGTGAAGAATAAAGATGGGAGTATGCGACTTTGTATTGATTATCGGGAGTTGAATTATGTCACCAACAAAAATAGGTACCCATTGCCACGTATTGATGACTTGTTTGACCAGTTACAAGGAGCCAAATTCTTTTCAAAGATTGATCTTCGTTTCGAATATCACCAATTGAAGATTAAAACTGATGAAATTCCAAATACGACTTTCAGAACTCGGTACGGGCATTATGAATTCCTAGTCATATTCTTTGGATTGACTAATGCTCCTGCTTCCTTTGTGGATATGATGAACCGAGTATTCAAGGAATATTTGGATCACTTTGTGGTCGTCTTTATTGATGACATCCTTATTTATTCCAAAAGCCGTGAAGATCATAAACAACACTTGAGGCTGACACTCCAAAAGCTTCGTGAATATAAACTTTATGCCAAGTTGAAGAAATGCGAGTTCTAGCTTGAGGAAGTAGCATTCCTTGGGCACGTGGTATCAAGTCATGGAATATCTGTTGACCCAGCAAAGATTGAAGCTATTCAAAGCTGGGAGCAACCTAAATCAGTGACCGAAGTACGTAGCTTTCTCGGTTTAGCTGGTTATTATCGGAGATTCGTGGAAGGATTTTCTCGAATCACTACTCCATTAACTCAGCTGACTCGGAAAGATACAAAGTTCGGTTGGAGCGAAGAATCTGAGAAGAGTTTTCAAGAACTCAAGAGAAAACTCATTTCAACACCTGTTCTGATAATACCATCTGGCTCTGAGGGATTTGTCATCTACAGTGATGCTTCGGGCAAAGTGTTGGGATGTGTTCTCATGCAACATGGGAAAGTCATAGCCTATGTCTCACGACAACTCAAAGAATATGAGAGGAATTATGTTACTCATGATCTAGAGTTGGCAGCTGTTGTCTTTGCACTTAAAATTTGAAGGCATTACTTGTATGGGGAGAAAGTGGAGATATTTACGGATCATAAAAGCCTAAAATATTTCTTCACTCAAAAGAAACTCAACATGTGACAACGACGTTGGCTTGAACTATTGAAAGATTATGATCATACCATCCAATACCATCCTAGAAAAGCAAACGTGGTAGCTGACGCACTGAGAAGAAAATCATATGCAAGTGCGAATGCGATATTGTCAACGCAAAGACCCATTTTGTGTGACTTGCAAAGGATGGAGATAGAGTTAAAGACTCTAGGGACCCATGTGATGATGACAAATATACGAGTAGAACCGACTTTAATTGATAAAGTTAAAGCTGCTCAAGTTACAGACCTGGAGCTGATGCGTATGAGGAAGAAAGTGCAAGAAGGTGCTATGCCGAAAGCAAGAATCGATGAAGAAGGAATACTTCGTGTCAACTCCAGACTTTGTGTTCCTAGCGACCCTGATTTAAAGTATAAAAATCATGATGGAGGCGCACAACACACCGTTTGTAATCCATCCTGGGAGTACCAAAATGTATCATGATATTCGTTATACATTTTGGTGGAGCAATATGAAGAGAGAGATAGCGATGTTTATCTCAAGGTGTCTAACTTGTCAACGAGTTAAAGCGGAGCATCAATTACCAAAAGGTCCATTACAACCACTTAAAATTCCAGAATGGAAGTGTGAGCACATTACCATGGATTTCGTTACCGGTCTTCCTAAGGTTTCTCAAGGTATAGATGCGATCTGGGTCATTGTTGATAGATTGACCAAGTCTGCTCATTTCTTACCGATACGAGAAACTTATACACTTGAACGCCTTGCTCGTATGTACATAAACGAGATTGTAAGATTGCATGGTATGCTAGTATCCATAGTTTCTGATCGAGACCCAAGATTCACTTCACGATTTTGGGTTAGTTTGCAGAAAGCTATGGGCACAGATTTACGATTTAGCTCGGCATATCATCCTCAGACGGACGGACAGTCGGAGAGGACTATTCAAACTCTTGAAGATCTATTAAGACTCTGTGTCCTTGATTTCAAGGGAAGTTGGGACAAGTTCTTACCATTGGGGGAGTTTTCCTACAACAACAGTTATCAAACAAGTATTGGCATGGCTCCATTCGAAGCGTTGTATGGAAGGAAGTGTCGTTCTCCAGTATGCTGGGATGAGGTAGGATAAGCAACGTTGTTGGGACCAGAGTTGGTTCGTATGACTCTAGAAAAGATTCAAATGATCCGACAACGTATAAAAACCTCACAAGATCGATAAAAGAGTTATGGCGATCTTCATCAAAAGGACGTAGAATTCGATATAGGAGATCATGTGTTGTTGCGTGTTGCTCCATGGAAAGGAGTTACGAGATTTGGAAAGAGAGGAAAGCTCAATCCTTGATTCATCGGACCATTTTTAATCCTTGATCGAGTAGAAACTGTGGCCTATAGACTCGCTTTACCGCCAAGTATGTCTCGTGTACATAACGTTTTTCACATAATCATGTTACGTAAATATGTGAAAGACCCGAACCACATTATTGAATTAGAACCAGAAGAGATAGAGGAAGATTTAACGTATGAAGAGTTACCTGTTAAAATCTTGGATAAAACGGATCATATTCTACGCTCCAAGGTTATACCTCAAGTCAAAGTTTTGTGGAGAAACTACGATATTGAGGAAATGACTTGGGAGTTAGAATCTGAAATGAAATCAAGGTATCCTTACCTCTTCGACATACCAGATACGTACCCTAACTTCGAGGGCGAAATTTCATAAGAATGGGAGGTTGTAAGACCCCAACTTTTATAAATAAAGATGAATTTTCTATAAATATCATTTTTGAATTTTATGGAGTAAATTTGATATAATGTTATAGTTATGGGTAATATTTATAAATTTTGCAAAGTACGCAAGTTGTTATATAATATTCTATTGGTCGAGGAATATTCGTTTTAACAGGGAATATTCGTACAACGGCATAATCATTAGTGGACCCCACAACGGAATTATTGTCGGATTAAGAAAACGACAAAGATAATTTATGAAAATAACGACGAAAGTTTTACCGTTAAATGTTGAAACACGCGGTGTTAAAAGTACAGTAATACGCGTGGTTGCATAGTAGCACACGATATTGATTATTGATGTGTATGTGATAAGTCACTCAGTTTTATTTTATTGGTATTATTATGTAATAAAACAGAAAAGCTTTTTATATAAAACAGAATAATTTCATAAAGTTATCTGTTTTATTAGACAATAATTAGAATATATTATATTTTATTATGCATAGTGTTTGCATAGTGCCTGCATAGTATTTGTATA
Organism: Panax japonicus; assembly: GCA_020205505.1. Lineage (NCBI taxonomy): Eukaryota > Viridiplantae > Streptophyta > Magnoliopsida > Apiales > Araliaceae > Panax > Panax japonicus. Next base: position 45,351 of record JAINUV010000444.1, read on the forward strand.
GTAAAATTTTTTATAAAGTTATTCGTTTTATTAGATTATAAATAGAATATATTACATTTTATTTAAAAGATTTTGCTTTAAATATGGACCATCAGATTAAAGTAAATCAATCTCGACCGTTCATGAGTTAGTTATTATGCATTCCATTTTCTATAAATAGAAGCTCATTCCTTCATTATTTCTTACGAATTCACTAAAACTCTAGAGAGAGAAATTTTAAGAGAAACTATAGAAAAGTATTCTGTTACTTTCCTACTCTTATATTCAGTTTCTTTTACTGTAATGGGTGTTATTTCTTGTGTATTCATGAAGAGAACTTCTGTTATTCAATTATTTATTATTCTGTTGGAATAACCTGTATACGCGGGCTACCCTATACTTGGTGAAATTCTTCTGTTATTCCAGTCTTTATTATTCTGTTGGAATATCCTGTCTGTGCGTTTTACGTCGGAGCTGGTTCCATTCTTTATTATTATTCTGTTGGAATATCATGTCTGTGCGTTTAAGCCGGACCTGGTTTCATTCTTTATTATTATTCTGTTGGAATATCATGTCTGTGCGTTTACGCCGAACCTGGTTCCGTCTTTATTATTTTGTTGAAAAATCCTGTCGGTGCGAATTTCGCCTGACCTGGTTTCGTTACTTATTAATCTGTTGGAATAACCTGTCTATGCGAAGTACCGCATGCATGGTGATTTCTTTTGTTATTCCATTCGTTATTATACTCAGTTGGTTAAAGTTTTGACTTCTATACTCCATGAAATTAGTGGAATATCCTTGATATTTACGGTTCATCCAGTATCTTTTCATGAAAATATTCTTCTGAGCATTTTTAAATTTTACTCTACAAAGCAGTATCATGTTGACAATTTGGACGTTATTGATTCATGGATAAATTAATTCTTGAACTTTTTTTTATTGAATTCTTATATCATTGTCATCATCCTCATGTTTATATTATGTTGAAAGTCATCTGTGGCCTGTAATGCATAGATGGACTTGGTATGATTATGACCAGAGATTATTCGGTGTAATCATGACCATAATGTTACAAATGATATGGAAAAACTCCTCATTAGTCTGTAGTACATTGATGGATAGTTGTTGGCATGATCATGACCATTAATGAATACACAAATATTCTTGGCTGTAGTGCACGGATAATTATGGTCGTGATGCTAAAGAATATCCTTGGCCGTAGTGCAGAGGTGATTCAGTGATGTGGATTATTTATTAAGCTGAGTCCCAGCGATAAAAGTCATGAAAAACCTTTTAAATCATAGAAGATAGTAGATTTTATTCTCTACTTGACTCTTCTAATGGATTGCTTGTTCCGCTGCAGTTACACTTGATGTTTGTTATATTTTATCAGTTTGACACTGTTGAAGGCTAATGATAATTTATTCTGCATTATCTTAGTCATAATATTTCTTACTAGGCTAGTTGAGCTCACCCTTTCTTTCACTGTTCTCTTCATGAAATAAGAATATAGCTGAGACGAGTCGGGGAACGGAGTGATGGACCAGATGATAGTATTAGTAGTCCTCACTATTCTATTAAATAGTGTGACAATAAATGTAGTGAGGACCCCATTGAGTTTTTATATTGTCTAGATGACAATATTTGTATTAAAACTCACAGCATATGTTTAGTCGTATTTTACACGACTGTTGTATAATTAAGTTGTATTTGAATTTTGTACTATGTATTTGGCGACTCAAGATGGGTGATGTATACTATAAATAGAACAACAATTGTTCTTAATTATAATACCAAAGATTTCATTGTCCAACAATAAAATAGAAATAATGTTTCTAACAAGAACTGAAATACAATAACAACTTATTGACTTAATAGATTTCCCCGTAGGCATTGCTAAACTATAAGTTTCTATGGCTAATGCAGTAACCTTTGCTTCATTTCCCACACATAGGTTTACTTATATTTGTTTAGCTTTCTACTTCTACTTGGTTCCTTCATAAATCTATATTTATGATAACCAAAGTCGGTATCCAATACCCAAGTAGAACCTTGACTTAAAGAAAAATTTATTTTAAATCATGAACAAAATTATATTTGTATTTATAATTGAAACTTCACTAAGCTTCTTTGGTTAACCTCTGCAAGATGCTTCTCGCAGTTTCTTCCAGTGTCCAGGCTTATTGCAGTGGAAACAAACTCCTTTGCTATCCGTATCAGTTTTGTTCTTATTATCCTTTGTTTTTGCCCTTTCTATTTACCTTCTTAGAATCGTTCTTCTTTTCAGAAGATCCTTTGGCCCCTATCAGTAAGACTTGGTCTTTCTTGGTTGGAAAGTGACTCTCAATATTTTTCAACATGTTAAGCAAATCAGCGAGGCTGATATCTAGCTCGTTCATATGAAAAATTCACAACAATTGTGAAAGGAGTCCGGAAGTGAGTGCAAGATCAAATCTTGGCTAACTCTCCATCCATGACAAAACCCATTGTCCTAATTGATCAATCAAATTGATTATGTTAAGGACTTTTATCTGTACTGTAGTGTCTTCGGTCATTCTAGATTGGAAGAGCTCCTTAGATATCTGATATCTATCAGTCCTACTTTCCTCACCATCAACTACTTGATGTGCAGGAATATAATAGGAGCATCCATAGTTTCATGCTGACGCTGAAGCTCGTTACTCATGGATACGAGCATGATGCATTGAGTTAACTATGCATCATCTAGCCACTTTCTAAAAGTAGCAATATCTTCCTCAGAGGCATTGTCTGCAACCATTGCAGGGATAGGCGTATTAAGGACATAAGATAGCTTTTCAGCCGTGAGAACTATTCTCAATTCCTTAACCAATCCGTTTAATTCGGTCCAGTTAATTTAGCATCTAATATGCTACGCAGTGATAGTAATTTAGACATTGTAAAAATCTGTAAATGAATTTGTAATTAACAACATTTTAACATACATTCTTTTATTAATTACCAAAATAAATTAGGTCTTGTTTTAAATTGGTATCTCCCACTATTTTCTTCAAACTATATTACCCTCGCTTATATAGTTCGGCAATATCTAATTAAAGATATGCTAGTGAGAATAAGGATCACATTTCAAATGTATATAGCCTTGTGTGTGCACAACAAACTATATATAAATAAATAGGTAGACAACTCTTGTCAATTACATCAACTATGTAACTCCTTGTATTTTGCCTCTTAAATCATAATGGTCAAGTGTGTGCACATCCGAACTAAAACGATTTAAGTTAAGTTAGACCCAGCATTTCCATATAAGTAAAGAGAAAACTACAGCCCTTGTGTGTGCACAACAAAGCAGTAATGTTCAATTCCTTATAAACATCATATGTAATAAAAACAACATCTTAAATATTTAATACTCGCCTTGTGTGTGCACAACAAACTCATATTAAATATTCAATACTCTATTGTTTCTATCATGCTAGAAGGCGACGTTCGATATTCCAAATATCTTTGAACGTTACAACTTAATATAAAATATTTGAGGGGTTTGTTATTAATTTGTCTCATCTTGTTTAGCGCGCATGCACATATATATATATATATATAAAATACGCGTCATATTAATAAACATGTGAAGTATGTTTGCATAATATATAATATATATATATAGTATAAGCATGCACATATAGAATACTATATTCTACCCGGAATGATTATGGACTTTTATTCTAGTTTGGTTCACTAGAGCCACCAAGTGAACCAAAAGGTCAAACCCTAGGGGTGCAAGAATTAATATTTAAATATAACTATTACATTTAAACCCGGGCTCCATTACAAACGGGTCTTCACGCGCTCCTTAATCCTTGATCTCCAATTCTTCAAAATTAATTCTAACTATTCCTATTACAAAACTATTTAAAATAAATAGAAACCTTGATCAGCAGTCAAGGGGAAGTACATAGGAGGGAGATAGAATTTACATTAAGAAAAAATTAGAGAAGACGAGGTACGCAGACCCCATTTAATAAAACCCATACATTCATGCATCCAACTAAAATAAATTCTAATCACATTGGTCAATAATCCATAATCAATCCCATTTATTATCATACACATCACCATATGTATCAATAAATAACATTCATCTCATGAATAACAAACATTTAATATATATATATATATATATTGATATCATTTAATGGGCAAAATTAGTTAGCATAAAATCTATTTTTGAATCAAAATAAACTCCTTTATTTTAATCCAAATTTAAATTAAAATAAAACTATTTTATTTTAATTTATCCAATTTTGAATAAAAAAAACTATTTTATTTTAATCAAAATCTTTAATCAAAATAAACTCCTTTATTTTAATTAATTATGGAATCCAATTCCAAGTCAAAATAAACTCCTTTATTTTGGGTAATATGAAATCTTATTTCATATCTTAAATAAACTCTTTTATTTAGGAAAACACGGATTTTCTTTCCTATTCACAAATAAACTCCTTTATTTTGAATAATATGAAATCTTATTTCATATCTAAATAAACTCCTTTATTTAGGGAAATTTGGATTCTCTTTCCTATTCACAAATAAACTCCTTTATTTTGAATAATACGAAATCATATTTCATATCTAAATAAACTCCTTTATTTAAGGAAAGATGTAATCCAATTTCAACTCCAATTAGTTATCATGGAATCCAATTCCAACTCTAATTAGTTAGCATGAAATTCAATTTTAAAATTAAAATAAACTTTATATTTTAATATTAAAATAAACCTTTTATTTTAAAATTAAAATAAACTTTCATTTTAATAATAAAATAATTAAAATATTATATATATATTTATATATATAATACCCGTACCTTCCCTTTAAAAAAAATCACATGGATCAGGTGAACAATCTTATATATGATATAATATATAATTATATTATCAACCATATATCTGTAGCAGATTAGCAATGATTCGTTTTTTTTTTTCGTGATTAAGATAACTTTCCGCAGGAGATTAACAAACAAACAAAAAAAAAAACGATCAGCGAATCAAAGCCGTGGAACCTGAAAACAACTTCACGGTTTTTTTTTAATAAATTTTATACAATAAAATTATGCCCAATTAAATTGTTCTAAACACATATCAATATACACATTAAATCTGAACAATTAATAATTCGCATAAAGGTTTGGCTCTGATGCCACTGTTAGGTTTGTAATATTCATGAACGCAATCAAATTGCATAAAATAAGCGGAAACGTGTAAAATCAGAGTTTTAAAAATTTTACAAACCATAAACTCGGATCACCCTTTATGCATAATTATTAATTAAACGAAAAGATATGAATAAGAATCATACCCTTGAAGATCCAAGCTTCCTCAGGTACAAGTTCACCTCCAATCCTTTTCGCGTTCATCTTGAATCCACCGGGTTTGGTTCCTTCCTTTGATCAACGTTAGCCACCCAAGTGTTTGGCCTCTAGAGGTGATCCACCAAGGAAGAAGAAGAATTCAAGAAGATGGGTTGTTGGCTAAACCCTAGTTTTTCTATCTCTATAGAAAAAGGCGTACTCTCCCAACTATTGGAATTACGTATTCTAATAATACGTCAACCTCTCCCTCACCCATAATAAGACTCCTCTTATTTATAGATGTGGGCAACCCCTCCTTAACAATTAAGGAATTGGGTTTTATTTTAATTAATTAAACTCTTTTAATTAATTAGGCTCCTAATCTTATTAGGAATAATTAATTAACCTTTTAATTAATTAAGCTCCCTAATCTTATTAGAGACAATTAATTAAACTCTTTTAATTAATTTGCCTCCTAATCCTATTAGGATATTTGAGAGTACTTTTATTAATTAATTCCCAAACTCCTTTAGGAATTAAATAATAATAATAGTAATAATAATAATAAGACTCCTCTTATTAATTTATATTTAATATTTCCAAAATATTAAATAATAAATATTAAGCTATTTAATTTATTCTATCACCATAGATTAAATTAAATATACTTAACTTATTATTACGATTATGCCATTAACTTCTTAAATAATTATTCTTCCTTTTATGGTGTGACCCTTTAGGTTCTCCATATTAAACCGGTTGTGAATAAATCAATTAGAACAATTCTAATCTTATTTAAATAAATAAATTAAATTATTAATTTATTTAAATAAATAATATTTATTCTACAATAGGGATAAGCCTCCCTAGCGATCAACGACTTTCCAGATAATATAGATTTCAACATTAATCATAAAAGAACCTTTGAGTAAATAGTTACCGTACAATTCAATCCTTCCACCATACAATGTCCCAATTAAATATAAGACATAAAATTTCTGTCAAGTCTTATTTTATTTAATTATATGTATTTCGACTCTTAAATGCACAACTCCAAATAATGCAAATTAGAAACTCCTTTCTAATTTCATTCTGCCTTGGCCAAGGACTAATGAGTTGTCATTTATCGAATCACATAGGACATTTTTCTTCTTTTACTAGAAGTGGTAGATTCTTTATTGATCATACATTATCTCCATGTATAACTTATTATACCCAAGCATACCCTTTGATATACCCTAAGGGTCTTAAGGAATAAGTCAAAGTATAACTCATCATACACAAGATACTATGATGATCTCAAGTCCAAGGATCACTTGTACTACTATCACTACAGGAATTTCTATTGACATGCAAGTAAAACTCCATTAGGTATTCCTTAGCGAGTCACGTTCAGTGAACTTATTCTCTAATAAGCACCTACATACTTGCTTTAGTGTCTCCACACAAATGATCATGAGATCAATCATCCTCATCCAATGAGCAAGCAACGTATGTACCAATCTATCCGGATTCACTAATCCCCAATTTAGTAATCCAACGATTGGGAACTATTTTAGTTTTAAGCTTTCTAAGAATTTAGATCTCATTAGAATGATCATCATCATTATTCTAAAAGCATTGCTTAAAACTATGTGTTTATCACATATTATAAAACAACATCATGTAGATATTTTAAAAGCCTTTAATAAATTAATACTTTTTATTAATAAATGAATAAGATTGTTTACAAAGTATATGCTTTATCATCAAACATGATTGGCTTGTGTGCATACTACTTTCAGATAGAATTCATGATTTGTGTTTAAGATAGGGATATGCCTTTACGCCACGTGTAATCTGATAGGTAACCTGTACTTTTAATCCTTTTTAATTGTATTTCACATAGGAATATAGTAAATTAGTTAATTAGGGTGTTTGATTCAATTCTATCATCTGTGGATTTGGATTAATATGTTTGTGATGCATCGGAAGGTGGTTATAAATATTAATAAGTTCCTGATTAAAAATCTAAAATAGTGAGCATAATTAATAAGAAGTATTTTAATACAAGTGAAGCAATAAGTGAAGTTGTGATCTTAAATCTCTATAACCTGATTTTCAACTAGTGGTGGTAGTAGTAGTAGTAGTTTAATTATATATTTTAATTCACAACATTAAATCGATTGTTTAAATAAAATTAGTTTTGTTAAGAACTAGTACTTGGTGATTTTTATTAAATAATTTCTCGTGGGAACGATACTCTACTTTCACTTTATTACTTGTTGACTGTAGGAGGCCTTGCCATAGTTGGGTGCTCTGCTTTAGTGTGATTGACGAAGGCTAGGCTAGGTTTGGTAATACCAAAAAAAAGGAAAAGAGATCGGGGTCGATAGTTGGCAAGGAACTGGACCCCCCAAAAAGGGGGGGCAGCTGCGGCCGAACTCGAATTCTGGAAAAAGTCGGGGCCCTTTTACCAAGTCTACCAGATAGAAGATGAAAGAGGGCTAACTATCGTTGAGTTGCACAAGACGGTGCCATTTCACTTCGAGTTCCTTCCTTCATAGTCAAATCTGATGATACGCTTTGGCGATGTTACCTACAAAATAAAAGGCCTGCTAAGTGATCGAAATCCTTCAGGTCAGTGAGGACTCACTCACTCACCTACTCCTTATCTATCTAATAGTTTCTTCTATCTACTGCATTCAAAAGGCGACCCGCCGCGTCGGGATATAAGATAAGATACAACTGTTGTACTACTTGACTGGTAAGAAAGAGCTTCTATAAGAACTGGAAGACTCTTGTATGTACGGTAACCCTCGCTTCCGCTATTGGTGGACTATTGCACAGAAAGGCCGACAAAAGCAACGTTTCTTAGTGCGCCTTTCAAGCGCTTAGCTTCTGCTAGCGGCGGGGTGACAAGGCCATAAAGTAAGTTCAGTTGAAAGCCTAAGCCAAGAAGGTACGAACGAAGTGACGGGCCCCTTTAGAGATAGGGGTGAATTTCTTATAGTAGTAATTGCGAACATCTCTCCTCTTCTCTTAGCGTGCGCAGTTTGCTTACATGCCTTAGGCACATATCTCTTTCTTAGTTTCACGTTGGCCTAATGAATGAATGAAAGTCAGTCTTTTAGTAAGCGTATATAAGCAGCTGTTTAGTGTATAAACAATTCTTTAGTGGTCGAACCGAAAGGTACGTACGGTGGAGGTTGGTTGAAGATGATGTTATGTGTCGTTCAGAACCAGTCTTGAAGTGAATGAATTAGAAAGAACGAAGAATTAAGGAAATGAGACGACTCTTTCTTGAACTATATCATAAACAGATCTTCCCCTCCACGCCAATCACGAGTTTTTCTCCATTCCTCTCGTATATCTCCGTAACGCCCTTAATGCTAGGTTTTGAAAAAGACTTTTCATGTCATTCCCATTTAGGTCCGATTCGGATCCCTCCGTTGTTTCCTTTTCCTTCCGCACCCTTTCCTCGAAATGAGAAAGAAGATGGTACACTCGAATTGTATTATTTAAGTGCTTATTGCTTGCCAAAAATCCTACTTCTACAATTGGTTGGTCACCGAGTTATTCAAATAAGTCGTGTTTTCCATGGTTTTCCCATGTTACAACTTCCGTACCAATTCGATCGATCCAGAATGGATCGGTTATACATTCCATTAGGGAGCCTGGTCTTGACTCTTATGTGTGGTATTCATTCACGTTCGACTCTTGGAATCACATCCAGTAGTGGTTGGAACAGCTCGCAACACTCAAGTCAAAGAGAAATATCATCATTAGGGTTATAAAAATGTTATATATGATAATAAAAACAATATAATCAACATATAGATTTAATCTCAAGAGTTAGATTTATAAATCAATGATAATTTGGTCAGAAAAAGAAACCAATTTTGTCGTGAATAGTAACTCGTGAATAGTAACTCATAAATAGTAATTCGTGAATAGTACTCTGTATTCGTATATAGTATCGTATACGTAAATAATGTTATATACGTAAATAGTGTCATATACATGAATAGTGTCGTATATGTGAATAGTGCCGTATACGTGAATTGTGCCGTATACGTAAATAGTAACCCCGGTTTCCCTTGACTCTAGATCTCTCCATGCCCTCCCTTCTCTCTAAAAAACTGTGGATTTTATTTCCATACCCATAATTTTATTTTCTGTCTTCTTTCCTATTCATACCGTTACCTTTTCTCAAACCTTTTCTTTCCCCTTTTGGTTCCCTCTTCCTCTACCTACTTTCTCCATCCTCACATATTTTTTTCTGTTTTCTCCTTCTGCTATTTCCGGCAGTTCTCTCCTTTCAGCTCCGACCATCTTTGCATCCTTTCCTTCCCTAATCTCTAATCATGGTCGACCACTCGCATCTCTCTGTTGGGAACTCTGAGTCTAGTATCTCCTGTGATCTTTTTGCCGATTATGGGATTTCAAACCCAAATTCTCCTAAGATGGCTGAATCGGAGCTTGCTCCTCATCCCCCTCCTACTGATCTAGCTTTTGATTCGGATGGCTCATCTGCCAATAGTGACTGGGACGACCGTATGGGCCTTGGGCATGGGTCTGGCATGAAGGACATTCTCGTTGCTGCTCAGTATTTCTCTTATCATGATAGAATCATAGCTGCTGATGAAAGGCGTAAGAATCAAAAATTGTTGGAATTTCTTGTAGCCAATGGTTTCTTCGTTAAAGAGTTAAATGATGTTTCAAACTCCGGTGTCCTTCATAGGGTTGTTGATGATAACAACCTATTTGACCAAAGTTCTCTAAAAGCTAACATGATCACTAATGTGGATGTTGCCCTCCTTGTGCCTGTGCCTAGCTCCACTTCAACTGCTGAGAAGCCCAACGTTTTGGTTTGTCCCCTTTTACAACCAGTTAAGGTTGGCTCTTCCTTCCCATTCGAACCTCTGCCTTCTGAAAAGCCCTCTTGGAGTGAGGTGGTTGCGAACGATGCTCCCAGGAAGTCCTCACTAACGTTTTTCCACCATCTGAATCAGATGGCCTTATCTTCATTCAGCCTCCGCATGAGGTGCTCAAAATGGGTCGTGACCTATGGTGCAATAGCCATGTGGGGTACTTTCATCATTCTAAGCTCCCTTTCAAGGTAGTTGAGCCTATTGTTCTAAAACTTTGGGGCTCTATGGGATTATCTAAAGTGCTCCTGCATGAAAAAGGGTATTACATATTCAAATTCAACTCGGCTGAAGCTCGAGAAAACATCCTTGCTATGGGCCCCTGGTATATCTCTAACAAGAAAATCTTGTTGAAGAAATGGAAGGAGGGTATTAACATTACTAGAGAGGCTTGCTCTAAAGCCCATGTTTGGGTCAAATTTCATGGCATCCCCCTTTCTTATTGGATAGACGAAGGCCTCAGTTACATTGCTAGTGGGGTTGGGAAGCCCCTTTTCTTGGATAAAGTCACGGAAAGACTGGACCATCTTCCTTATGCTCGGATCTGTGTGGAAATTGATGTTGCAGCCCCTTTGCCGCGTTCTCTTCCTGTTATTATCTTGAATGAAGATGAGCACGAGGAACGCTTAGTGGAAGTCACTGTTGAATATCAGAATAAACCCCCCCTCTTGTTCGATTTGCAAAAACCTTTGGGCACTCTTTGATTAAATGTCTGAACTCCAATTATCAATGGGTACCAAAATCCTCCACTATAGCTGTTGTTGGCCCTGGTCCCTCTACCTCTGCTGCTGCTATGAAACCCTCTGTGCCTTCTAAAGAGGGTTGGACTGATGTTGCCCAGAAAAACCCCCACTCTTGGAGCCCCCCTCTTCATCTCCTGTGACTTCTGGTAACCAATTTGCAGCCTTGGGTGATCCTGATCCTGATTGCATTTCCCCTGATTGCAACTCTCTACCACCTCTTCTTAACCCTCTTACTGATAAGCTCAAAATCATCGACGAAAAGGAAGGCAAGGACCTTCAGATGAAAGCAAAAGCAAAAGCTGAGGTTATTGGTTCTCCTTCTACTAAAAGGAGAAACAATGGTAGGGGGAGAAATTCCCCATCCTAAATCTGTATCCTTTTATGTCTAAGATCTGTTCCTAAAATGTTAGAGGTTTAAATAAGTCTCAAAAATAGGCTGATGTTCATGCCTTTTTATCGGAAAATCATATTTCTTTTGTTGGCCTTGTGGAAACTAGAGTTAAATGTCACAAATCTCAGGCTATTTCCTCTAAACTTTTTGTTAATTGAACTGGACTTTTAATTATGATTATCATGATAATGGTAGAATATGGGTTGGCTGGAACCCTTCTTTTTTGACTGTTAATGTGTTGCTCAGATCTTCCCAGCTTATACATTGTGAATTATCTTTGGTTGGATCTGTTGATATCTTTTTGGTTACTATAGTTTATGGTCTTAACACTCCGTATGAGCGTAAGCAGTTATGGCATGATCTTTCAACCCTTGTTAAGTCCATCAGTTCAAGATGGTGTGTTTTGGGGGATTTTAATAAAATCTGCAGTCTTGACGAATCGCAGGGGGTAACAACAATTGGTCAGCTGGCATGTCCGACTTTAAACTTTGTCTCGAACAATCAGGCCTGGATGACATTAGAGAAGTTGGTCCTCACTTCACTTGGAGGAACTCTCAAATTTTTCGTAAGTTGGACAGAGCTCTTGGGAATGCAGAATGGTTCACACAAATGACTCTCTCTGGCTACTTTTGGGGCTAGAGGTTTCTCAGATCATAACCCCGTTATACTGTCTACAGGTCTCCCTTCTCCCAAATCTTTCAAGCCTTTTCAGTTTTTCAACCACCTTATTCTATTGGATGGCTACGAGGAGGTGGTTTCCCAATCTTGGAATTGCCATATCATTGGTTCCCCTCTCTTTGTTCTTGCAGAAAAGCTTCGGAGAACCAAACGTGCCCTCATTGATCTGAATAAGCAACATGGCTCTGCTGCTACAATTGTCCAAATGGCTAGGCAAGCTCTTCATGCTCTTCAAATGACCATTCAACTGTCTAATGCGCCTATATCCCCGAATAACTTGGATCTTCAGAGGAAACTTACCAAGGATTTATGGGATGCTATTACCATAGAAGAGCAATTTTTTCAACAAAAATCCAGAATTCAGTGGCTTTCCTTGGGGGATAAAAACACCAAATACTTTCATGCCAAAACCAAAAGTCGGTGGAATTCAAATAAGATTCTTGCGATCGAGGATAATCAAGGAGTTTTGACTAATGATCCGGAGCAGATTAAGTCCACTGCAGTTGGCTACTTCAAAAATCTTTTGGGCACCAAAAATCTCTCCCCTTATCCAAGTCGGGCTGCCCTAGCTGAAGTGATCACAAAGCGTATCAATCCCGCTTTGATTCCCTCTCTTGCAGCTATTGTTACTCCGCAGGAAATTCTTTCCACTCTTAAAGGCATGCAGAGAAACAAAAGTCTTGGTCCTGACAGCTTCAACGTGAACTTCTTTCTTCATTCTTGGGGCACTGTGGGGGCTGATTTTGTCAAAGTCGTTCAATCATTCTTCATCTATGTTCATATGCTTAAAGAATCAAATGCCACTGTTGTCGCTCTTATCCCTAAAGTCCCAAACCCCTCCTCTATGACTGACTTCTGGCCTATATCCTACTGCAACTCTATTTATAAATGCATATCCAAAATATTAGCAGCTAGACTTAAAGCCACTCTTCCTGACCTCATCTCCAATTCTCAAGCTGCCTTTATTCCAGGACGTAAAATTGGTGACAACATTCATTTGGCCCAAGAGCTCTTACGAAACTATCACAGACCTTCTGGCCCCTCTAGATGTGCGGTTAAATTTGATTTGAGGAAAGCCTTCGACTCTGTTCAATGGGAGTTCCTATTTGATGCTCTAACTCTTTTTGGCTATCCTACTACTTTCATACAATGGATCAGAAGTTGTATTTCTACGGCAATGTTCTCAGTTAAAGTTAATGGTCAGCTATGTGGCTATTTCCAAGGTAAATAAGGTATTCGCCAAGGAGACCCTCTTTCTCCATACCTGTTTGTTTTAGTCATGGAAGTCCTAGCCCTTCTACTTGACAAAGCTTCTTCCTCTTCAAATTCTTCATTCCATTGGAGAACAAAGGCATGAAAAATCACAAATCTTTGCTTTGCAGATGACCTCCTTCTCTTTTGTCACGGTGACATGCAATCTGTCAACCTCCTAAAGCATAGCCTTGACTCCTTTACCAGCTTCTCTGGCCTATCTATAAATCACAGCAAAAGTCAGTGCTTCCTTACAAACATCTCTCCTAATCTGGCTGCTAACATTCTTTCATCCCTCAATATAGGCCTGGGCTCTTTGCCTGTCAAATTCTTAGGAGTGCCCCTCATTACTTCGAAGCTATCCTCAGCGGACTGCTTGCCCCTAATTCAAAAGATCATTGTGCGAATTCAGTCATGGGCTAACTGTTTCCTCTCTTATGCGGGTAGGCTGCAACTCATTAAATCCATTCTATTTGCTATCCATTCATATTGGTCTGCTTATTTTGTTCTTCCCAAATCGGTAACCAAGCAAATTGAACAACTTCTTTCTAGATTTCTTTGGAAGGGCTCCTCACTTGATAAATATGGTGCAAAGGTTTCTTGGGCCCGTGTCACCTTGCACATGTCAGAAGGTGGGTTAGGTATTAAAAAAGTTGTTGAATGGAACAATGCACAGATTATGCTACACCTATGGCAGATTATCAGTTTCAAAAGTTCCTCTTTCTAGGCTCAATGGGTTAACAAAACTCTACTCTTGAAGCACAACTTTAGGACTACTCCTATTCCATCTAATGCGTCCTGGATTTGGCGCAAAGTACTGAACCTTAGGATCTTAGCCATCAATTTTGTTACATATAAAGTGGGTAACGGCCAGAACATCAGTTTATGGCAAGATCCTTGGCTAGACAATCGCCCACTGGCTTACCATCGTACAGACCCTATTGTCTCAAATTCTGGTTTGCCTTTTATAGCCAAAGTCAGCGACATCATCATGCACTGCTCATGGCAGCCTCCTAGAACAAATTACCATAGCCTTATGCAGATGAAGGAGAAATTACTTCACCTACCGCTGCCTTCTCTCGGTCCGGATCAGGTGTGCTGGGAAGGCCTCTCTTCGGTCAAAGCTTCTCATATATGGACATCTATTCGCTATGAGGGTACCACTGTCCCTTGGTTCAAACTTATTTGGCACAACCTTCAGGTCCCCCACTTTTCTTTCTTCTTCTGGCTGGCGCTACATAAGAGGCTGGTGACATGGCCGCTGGACTCCTGCTGCCTATGCTCTCACGCCCCCGAATCATTCTCGCACCTTTTCTTTGCATGTGCCTTCTCCCAACAGCTTCTTGGATCAGTGCTTCACCAGTACAAAGTACCTAATAGACAACACTTAATAGACAACGTTTTTTATAAAAACGTTGTGGTATTTTTTTCCACAACGTTTTTTTAAAAAACGTTGTAGATATATATGCAAAAACGTTATCTATTTAAAAGGGCATTTTTTTTGTTTTAATTAGATAACGTTTTTTTTAAAAAACGTTATCTATAAAGAAAAACACGGAGCTGAAAAACACGGAGTTTAAAATGGCAACCAACAATGCCTGTTTAGAATTAGTCTGTTGTACCCAAAAGCCCTAGCTAGCCTCTCTTCTCACTCCCTACCTCCACAACTAACCGTCGCAGCTGCTTGCTTCTTGGTTTCGATTCAAACCCTTGAATCCGACATGGCCACCGACGGAAATGGCAAAGTTCAAAGCCCTAATGCTGTTGAGGAGAAAAAGAGGAAGAGAATCAAAGAGAAAGATGAAGTATCTGATGTTGAGTTGGCTTCCTTGGGTGAAGGTTCAGTGGCTCCATTAGAGATTATCAAATTGAAGAAAAAAATGAAATCTATGAATCAGAAAATTTTGGGACTGAGTCGAAGGCTTTGTCTAAGAAAGCAAAATGGAAGAATCATTTGGCAAAAGATGCCCGTGAAGATCTAAACTTGGGAAGAACATGTTTGGTTCAGTTCGTGTTTGGTTTGATAAGATTTCTTCTACAGAGAGGCTCAGCGCCTTGGGTATGTTGCACGCTCTGCCTTCAAGGTTCAATTCACTATCTCCTCTCATATTTTCTTCATATACATATAGACATATGTATTTATATATAGCTGTATATAGTTTGAATCCAATAAAACTGGCAATTTGATATATGTTTTCTTTTATGTTTTGATGGGAAGAGCAGCTACTAAAGATGCAGAAGCAGTACAAACTTATAACACCCGTTTTATTTTTATCTCTCTATACCCATTTGTGTGTTGTATTTTTCTTCTGTTTTGATAAAAATGTTTTCCCCAAATTACTTAGTAGTGGGTGGCTGTGGATAAATATTGGGTTTTCTTTGAAATTGGTGTTTTTGATTTTTTAAAGGGTAATGAAGCTGACCCAAGAATGAGGGAGCCATTCTGGTTCGATTGGGAGCTTCAACATTTTGTATGAAAGCATTGCAAATCTTGATGCAGAGTATTTTGGGACAGAGGAATGCCAAGGTATGCTGCTTAATCCAAGAAATTCTGCAGAACCTCAGTGTCGTAAACTTAGGCTAAACATATTTATTGGTTGTTGCCATTGTTTTCTACTTTGTGCTAGTGTAGAAGTGTGGTTAAAAGATACTTTTTTAGGTTGATATTTTTCCTATATCGTTTACTAAAAGAGCCTCTCTCTCTCTCTCTAACTTCACCATGTGTCAGCGGTCCGGTGTTGATAATGGTATTGGAGAAGGTGAACACTATCTCAGACTTGCGTGCTTTGATTGGACCTACTGATGCAAGCAAGGCTAAGGTTACCCATCCTTACATGTGCGTTATGTTTTGTTTTGATCTTATTGATTTATGTCCTCAGATATTATTTTTTAGAAAAAAAGTATATGTTCATTTATTTTATGCCTTTCTTTATTATTGGTGAATTTCATTGGATCCTGCCAGACTATGTTATTTCAATATGTACTTTTGTTGTGTTCATTTTCCCAGCATCAGAGCAATGTGTGGGCTGAACTCAGAAAAAAATTGTGTTCATGGTTCAGATTCACCTGAATCTGCTGCTTGGGAGATATCATTTTTCTTCAATGAGACAACTCCATGTCAAATTACTAATTGTTGTTTTTGTAGTTACAGTATAGCATATGTAATAAATGGTCATGCCTTAGCTATATATACTGAAAGATTCTACTGTGTTTGCAATGATATAATTGCATGCAAATGAACTTTTTTTTTTCTAAATGAATTTTTGTAGGTAAATAAAATTTTAAAATTATTTTTTTTGATGTCTTATATAAGACCATGCAAGTGAACATTTGATAACTTTATCCTTGTTAATTCCATTGGAAACATGATTATAATCAGCTGAATTCATAGAAAAGAACAAAAAAACTCCTGGATTAGTTTTATGCTAAATGGGTCTTATTAATTGTGTTTTATTTTTTCTAGCTTTTTCTCTCTAGATATTGAGATGGTTCACTTCGAATATAGCAATAAAATTTTCTTCTTTGTCCTGTAATTTATTTTCTTTCATTCTCTTTTGGTTGATAACAAAAGATAGTAGGGGTTCAAAATTTTGAAACAACCATCAAAACCTTGATATTTATAAAATTCTAATTTCATGTCTTTTGTCCATTATCTTCTGACCAAAGGATGCACTTTTATGTTCTGACTTTCTGACAAAAGTATGCACTATGCAATCTAACATGGTTGCTTATTTTAGTCATCAAGTCAAATTACAACTAAATATACGAAGTAGATAATCAATCATCAAGAACTATGCTCTTCGGTTATTCATCAAGAAATATGCTCTTCGGTTATACAACATATACTAGCAGTCTTCATACGTAATCACAAGTTTGATGATGATAACATTATACAGGGATATCAAAGGGGCTAATTTGCTTGCTGATTCATATGGGGTTGTCAAGCTTGCTGACTTTGGGATGGCAAAACATGTAAGTTTTCTGAACTTATAATCATTAAAATCTTCAGTGGATGAATACAAGCACTAATTGAAAACATCAATGGGGCAGCAAAGTATGCACATCCATTATACAACACCGCCTCCTCAATTTCAACTTGGCAGTATTCCAATGAACTTGAGGTACTTTCATTTGTGGTTTTCATTTTTGAATATCCTCTGTCATAAATGCATCTTATCTGTAATTACACAAATTCTGTCACTAGAACACTTGAAGCATACTCACTTTGTTGTCTGTGTCAGAGGAAACTGGGAGATTTCCATACGGGACTTGAATAATCCTCGCTTTATAGCAATGGTTTGATGATGATCATAATTTCCTTGGTACTACCTATGATGAATATGCAGATTCCACTTCAAGAAGCTTGATGTGCTGTCGTTCAGTAGCTGCATTTGTAAAATTTCTCTCTCTCTCATTCTAAACCTCAACATATCAATGAAATTTCTCTCTCTCATTCTACTCTTTTAGAATATTAACCTTTTGTTAATTTTGTTTTCTCAGTTATTCTCCTACGAACTTCAGGGATTATTGTGTCAATCTACATTATACTCAGAGCAGTGACTGCTGTACACCGTCGCCGACGACAACAGGTATTCTAACTTTACCATTTTAACAGATTTTTGCTTTAATGCCTGTTTGTCAGACCTTAGAACAAAATTATTATTTATAACTAGCTAAATTCTGTCACTCGCCTTAAATATTGTTAGTTCATGACAGACCGTCAACCACATGTTCTTGGGGCTGTAAATTTGTCTTGTACACGGTTGAAGGAAGATATTTATGAGGTTTGCTTCTACTTATCTATTTGTTGTAGGAAGAAATCATGCTGCAGAAGTTGTGTACTTGCCTTTACTTAGGTATCCTTTCTATTATTAAACCCTGTAGATTCTTATAATGTAATATAATATAATGGTTTAATTTGTGGATTATTTGACACTGTAACAAGGATTGGGATTCATGTTCTGTATTTCATTGGTTAAACTTTGAAAATTTGTTAGCTAGACTTCTTTGATGAAAATAGATTAGTAATTTATATATCCACTGCATAAAGTCTTAGCATTCAAGCCTGGAGAACCAAGAACCAAGAAACTTTTGTGTTTTTATTGATACGGTGTTTGTTTATAAGGAAGTAGTAAAATCATGAGTTCACTTGAGTTGATTTAATTCTTTGCCCACTAAAGCTATTTTGATATAACTCAGGATATTTTGATCTGGACTATGTGAAGTATGCCCTAACTCCATCAACTGGGCAGCTAGTGCAACTCAAGTACTCAACTGCACAATGAGGCTTAGCTAGCTATTGGAGGTGACTGACTGAAGGAGAAAAATGAATTGGTACAGAAGGTTAGCTAGCTATTGGAGGTTTGGGAAATTTGGATTAGAAACCAGAGTACTGTACTTAGATATAGTAGTAATTTATATTGAAAAGTGAATTTGAGATGTATATATGGATAGTTTGGTATATATTTTGTGGATGTAGTAATTTGAAACTGTAAACGAATGGTATTATTGGGATGTATTTTGAATGGTTGATATATTTTGGCTTTAAATTTATATGAGAATGTAGACCTTTTAGCTTTATATCATTGGCATTAGCATATTGCAGGTGAATCACAAATTTTTTTTTTCTTTTTTTTCTTTATCTACAACATTTTAAAAATGTTGTATAAATTGGTTAAAAACGTTGTCTTATATATTAAACAACAACGTTTTTAACAAAAAAACGTTGTGGAATCATACTTTCTACAACGTTTTTAACCATCTGCTAATTTTTTGAAAACAAATACACAACGTTTTTTCCTAAAAAAACGTTGTGTATTGTGCTTAACTACAACGTTTTTAAAACGTTGTGTAAGGGTGTCAAATAGACAACACCCTTAACCACGACGTTTTTCTGACAGAAACCACAACGTTTTTTCTGCGTTGTCTATTTACTGTTTTGTAGTAGTGCTTGTTGTTTATGGCTGGTTTGGTGTGCCTTTTGACTGGGATCCACTTATTCACCACATTCAACGATCTCCAATGGACCACATGTCATCTCGGATTATAAAGCTTTGCTTGGCTACTGTTATTTACAAAGTATGGAATGAACGCAATAGGCGAGCCCATGGTGAAACCCCCAGTACTGCTACTGCTCTTGCTCAAGACTGTGTTAGGATTGTTAAATGCAAATTGTATTCAGTTAAAGATTTTAGTTCTTATATTCTAAAATATCCAAACCTTAGATGTTGGCAGTTATAGCCTTTGGTTATAGCAAGTGCATCATTGGCTTGTCTTTGATGTAGCTTCTTTAGCTCTTTCGCGGGGAATGCCCCTAGATGTGTTTCTAATTTTTTTTATTTTATTTAATACTCACAATTTAGCAAAAAAAAATAGTAACTCCAACACAAAAAGGTAGAACTTCCATAATAAAATCCATACCAATATCTCGGAATAATTATATTGAAAGAATAACATCATTACGAAAAAAATCATCCCTTACAATCCCTTAAAATCCCCTATCTCAAAAAGACAGTACTTCTGACTGGAATACTGGATATAGTGCTGAAGGAACTTGCACCGTATAGCAACACTCAAAATATCAAAATACTCACAAGAATACACTCAATAATATAGAGAGAGAAAGAGAGAGAAAACTTTAGTTTCTGGTGTAATTTTTAATTCTAACCTAAGCACCCTATTTATAGGAAAATGCTTAGAACACCAAAACAGAAAATTTAATAAATAATATTATTATTTTTCTAAAACTTCCTACGCCCACTAATTGAATCCAAACATCAGACATCCACTCAATAAAAGTAACAAAAACGTTTTTCTTAATTAAAATACTTTAAACATCAAAAATTAATTGTTCCGGAACTTCGGAACTTCAATAATTCATAGAAAATAGCCCTTTTATCAAAAAAAAATCAATTCTTATGTCCTTCCATTGGAAATTCAATTCTCTACAACTTTGCAGAAGAAAGTTTTTCCAAATTCTAAACAGAAATTGACCGAAATCCACATACGGACGATTTTACAGGCTATAATCAAATTTTAGTTAAGAAATGGGATCCACCGACATGTTTAACATGTTTTTAGTATTTATTGCAACAAAAATATTCCTCCTCATTTATTCATATATCACACATTCATTGTAAAAATATTATCATTATTATATTATTGTAATATAATAATATATTTTATCAGAAAAGATAAAATATCAATTTTCAACAATTATCACTTTTCTAAAAATTCCTCCATTTATATCCACATAAATAAATATTTTTCTTATCATATAAATCAATAATTAATTATTCATAAATAATATTACAGAATCACAATAATGACAACCAGGTTGTTCCCAGGAAATAGGGGGCTTTCCAATAAGGATTTCTCCATACTGGCGCGCAATTAGGTAACCAAACCTCTCCTTAGACAGAACTTTCTAGACATTGTCAATAATGTTATCTAGTAATATTATTAAAATAATATGAATCATTGATCTGATAATGGGAAATATTGTGCAGTGACAATTATTGAAACAACAATAATATAGAATATCAACGTAGCAATTATTGAATCAATAAAATAAAATATTGAACAATAATTACTATAACATTTATTGAGTAGTGCCTTCTTATGTAAGAATCAATAATTCAAAAATATTATGCAATACCGTGTGCTACTGTGCAACAACGCGAATTACTTTACTTTACCCACCGGGTATTCCAATAGTGTTAACGGTAAAGATTACGCCGTTATTTATTGTGACGCCCCCAAAATAGGTATACAACACCCATTCTGAGTCGTCAAATTACATGGTACAGAAACAACTACAACTTTATTATACAACATAAAAACTGTGAGTTTAAATACAAATATTGTCATCTAGACAATATCCATACTCAAATAAGTCTTCAGTACAGTTATTGATACATTATTTTACAAAAATGGTGAAGACTACTAAAACGACTTTCTAAAACCTTCATTCCATACCCCGACTAGTACTTGCTACATTCTCGCCTCCTAAGAAGAAAAATGGAACAAAAAGAAAAAGGGTGAGCTCAACTAGCCTAGTAAAGAATATTATGACTAAGATAACATAGAACAAATTATCGTTAGTCTTCAACAGGGAAAAATCTAATAGAATACAATAGACAACCAGTTTTAAATCAATCTTCGCAGCGGAAATAATAATTCATTAGAAGAGTTAAGTAGAGAATGCAAACTACTATCTTCTATTTATGAATTTAAAAGTTCATCGTCAATATTTTATCCATGTAACATCAATCAATATATATCTGGAATCAAATATTCATCTTTGCACTACAGGCCAAAGATATTCATCAGCTGGTCATGTTCATCTAAACACCTGTTCATCTTTACACTACGGACCAAAGATATTCATCATAAATCATTCATCTTTGCACTACCCAAAGATATTCAGTTATATCATCATTTAGGACTGAGGATGATAAAAAATATTTTAAAGAAAACGAATCCAATGAAACAAAAGAATAAATATTAAGGATTCGTATTTCAGCTATTCCATGTCCAAAAATACCTCATAAATAATCATAGTGGAGTAAAATTCAAGAATGATCAAAACATGGATACAATTAAAGCTAGTATTCATAATAAATATTTTGGACAAAAAACGAAAAATTTAATTTTTCTGTGAATAGTGTCGTATTCGTGAATAGTGCTGTTTACGTGAATATTGTTGTATACGTGAATAATGACTCCAACACTAAAAGATAGAAATTCCATAAAAAAAATCATCATGCTTCGTGAATAGTAACTCGTGAATAGTAACTCGTGAATATTAACTCATGAATAGTAACCCCAACATGAAAAAGTTCTAAATTTGATAAAAAGTTCCAACCAATATTTCAGCATAATAATATTGAAGAAATAATATCATTTTTAAAAAAATAATATCCCTTACCTCAAAAGGATAGTACTTTTGACTGGATATAGCGTTGAAAGAACTTGCACCGTATAGCAATACTCAAAGTACTAAAATACTCACAAAAATACGCTCAATATATCGAGAGAGAAAAGAGAGAGAAATCTTTAGTTTCTGGTGTGATTTTCAATTCTAACCTAAGCACCCTATTTATAGGAAAATACTTAGAACACCAAATCAGAAAATTTAATATAATATTAATATATATATATATATATATATATATATATATATATATATATTAAATTCCTACGCACCCTCTTCTTTGGTCAACAAATCAGCCACACATGTTCCAAAGACAACAAAAACATTTTTGTTAATTAAAACAATTAAAACTTCCAAAAATCAATTATTCTGGAATTTCAGAACTTCAATAATTCATAATTAATAGTCCTTTTATCAGAAAATTTGAATCTTGCGACTTTTATAGGAAATTCAATTCTCTACAACTTTGCAGAAGAAAGTTTTTCCAAATTCCAAACAGAAATTGACCGAAATCCTTAAACGGGCGATTTTACAGGCTATAATCAAATTTCAGTCAAGAAATGGGTCCACAGACATGTTTAACATGTTTTAAACAACTTTTGTAACAAAAATATTCTTCCTCCCTCATATACTCATATATCCCACATTCATTGTAAAATTATCATCATTATTATATTATAATAATAAAATATTATTTTATCAGAAAAGATAAAATATCTATTTTCAACAATTGTCACTTTAAAAATTTTCTCCATCTATATCCACATAAAATGAGTATTTTCCTCATCATATAAATCAATAATTAATTATTCACAAATAATATTACAGAATCACAATACTGACAACCAGACAGTTCCTAGGAAAGAGAGGGCTTTCCAATAAGGATTTCTCCTTACTGGCGCGCAATTAGGTGACCAAACCTCTCCTTAGATAGAACTTTCTAGACATTGACAATAATGTTATCTAATAATATTATTCAGATAATATGAATTATTACTCCGATAATGGAAAATATTGTGTAGTGACAATTATTGAAACAATAGTAATATAAAATATCAACGTAGCAATTATTGAATCAATAAAATAAAATGCTAAACAGTAATTACTGTAATAATTATTGAGTAGTGCCTTCTTGCGTAAGAATCAATAATAGGTGCAATACCGTGTGCTACTGTGCAACAAAGCGTATTACTGTGTTTTAACCACCGGGTATTCCAACAGTATTAACGGTAACAACTACGCCATTATTTATAAACAACTTATATTTGTCGTTTTCTTCATCCAATCGCTTTTCGTTATGGGGCCCACAAAAGACTGCGCCATCTTACGAATATTCCTCGACAGCCAGAATATTCCACGACCAAACGAATATTCCCCGACAATAATGAATATTTTATAACCACCTGCTTATTTTAAAAATATTTGCGCATTTTACCCATAACTATCCACATTAATCCAATTAACCCTTATTATTTCAAAATAATAAATAGAGGAAATTAAATTTCATTTATAAAAAGTTGGGGTCTTACAACCTTCCCTTATGAAATTTCGTCCTCGAAATTGACGTACGTACCTAGTGTTTCGAAAAGGTGAGGATACCTCTTTTTCATTTCTGATTCTAACTCCCAGGTCATTTCTTCAATAGCATGGTTTCTCCACAAAATCTTAACTTGTGGTATAACCTTAGTGCGTAAGACATGCTCTTTCCTATCCAAGATCTTGACAGGTACCTCCTCGTATGTTAAATCTTTGGCTATCTCGTCTGGTTCTAACTCAATAATGTGTTTCGGGTCCTTCACATATTTCTGAAAACCGAAGTGATTACCATTTCTGGCATGTTAATTCTCTCCACGTTTGTTGTCACCGCTTCGATGACTGCTACCCAGTCATTTTGTCGGTTGTTTTCTCTTAGTTGATTTGACTCGTTATCGCATTCCAATAACTGAGCCCTATTAACAATATCTGAATACAAACACAGTTTGTGAGAAATTAAGTATTGACGTATCTCGGGTTTCAAACCTCTTAGAAACATCCGCGTCATTCTCTCCTCATTATCAACAAAGTGAGACGCAAACCGGGACAACTCAGCAAACTTAGCTTCGTACTGTGACACGGTCATATTATTCTGCTCCAACTTGATGAACTCTACCTCTTTCATGTGATGAATACTTTCAGAAAAGTACTTGTCGTTGAATAGTTCTTGGAACTTCTCTCAAGACATCTTCAGTGCGGCAGGTTGAGTACGCTTTACCGATTCCCACCAGTAATCTTTTTTTTTGTTGCTAAATTTAGACTGAAATAAATAAATGGGGGATTACAGGACCGTATGGGATAGACCCAACCAGAATATCATAGACACCATAGGACATGCCTTATGGTGTAAAGACTATTTAAAAAATACATGCGACTGCCATAAAGAAATGTTACAGTATATGTCTTAGCATAATGAAGGCGCCCGAACACGGAACAACCTGAACAAGCTGCCACTCGTGGCCAAAGCCCCACTCGACGAGGACCCACTTAACTGTAATCTGCCTCTCCTCGCAACATAAAGGTGGCAAAGGGAACCTTTTGCTCCTCGGAGCATCCCAAGACATCAAATATCTTGGTGATCTGCTTTATCTACACTTCCGCCTTAAGTGGTTTTGGCTCTCCAATAAACTCTGGTGGTCCCAGCTCCTTAAACTGTTTAGCGGTGACCGTCCGAGAGTTTTCAGTGTTTCCACCTACATTTTGGACAGGAGCCGCTCTCGCCTAATGTTGCATGAATTTCATAAAGCCTCTGAACATTCCATCATTCATCATTTGGTTAGTGTTGTTGTTTGCCTGAGGATTATCGCCTTACTAATGAACATCATCCCGATTATTGATATGTGGAGACTCAACGGTCTCCTGTGCTCCATTGCTATTCTCAACATTCTCGGATGTCATTTTCAGATACTGCCACAAAACAAGGGTTAATTGACATGTAACATATTATCCCTACACTCTGACCGACCAATTAAATACCAAATAAACTTAGGTAGGTCATACTAGCGAAGGAATTCCCCGTCTCTCCCCTCCTAGTTCTAGTCTCACATCTTAGCCAGGGATCATATCCCTAAGCTTTGATACCAACTGTGACGCCCCCAAAATAGGTATACATCACCCATCTTGGGTTGCCAGATACATGGTTCAGAATACAAATACAAACTAATTATACAACAGTCGTGTAAAATACGACAAAACATAGGCTGTGAGTTTTAATATAAATATTATCATCTAGACAATATCCACACTCAATGGAGTCCTCATTACATTTATTATCACACTATTTCACAGAATAGTGAGGACTACTAATGCACCATCTAGGACCATCACTCTGTTCCCCGACTAGTCCCAGCTACGTTTTCATTTCCTGAAGAGAACAATGAAAGCAAAAGGGTGAGCTCAACTAGCCCAGTAAGAAATATTATGACTAAGATAATGCAGAATAAGTTATCAATAGCCTTCAACAGTATAACAACTAATAGAATATAATAGACAACAAGTTTTAGATCAAAACTGCAGCGGAATAAGCAATTCATTAGAAGAGTCAAGTAAAGTATAAAATCTACTATCTTCTAAGATTTAAAAAGTTTTTCATCAACTTTATCGCTGAAACTCAGTTTAATATATAAAATCGAATCATCCCTGCTCCATGGCCAAGGATATTTATGTAATCATCAATGGTCATGACTATACCGAATAATCCCTGGTCATAATCATACCAACAACTGTCCACCAATGAACTACATGCCAATGAGGACTTTTACCACATCATTCGTCACATTACGGTCATGATTATACCGAATAATCCCTGGTCATAATCATACAAAGTTCATCTATGCACGTAAGCCAAAGATGACTTTCATCACAATATAAGCATGAGGATGATGACAATGACATAATAATTCAATAAAACAAGTTCAAGAATAAATTTTAAAGATTTATAAATTAATTTATCCAAGAACCAATAACGTCCAAATTGTCAACATGATACTGCTTTGTAGAGTAAAATTCAAGAATGCTCAGAAGAATATTTCCATGAAAAGATACTAGATGAAGCGCAAATATCAAGGATATTCCACTAATTTCATGGGGTATAGAAGCTAAAGCTTTAACCAACTGAGTATAATAGAATATATAAAACTGCAAATGGATTTTCGCCCGCCATGCGGTAATCCACGTAGACAGATCATTTCCACAATTTAATAAGGAATAAATACGAATGATCATTCACCATGCGTGTGGTAATCCACATAGACAGGTTATTACAACAAAATAATAAAGAATGGAACCAGGTCATGCGTAATTCGCACACAACAGAATAATAAAGAATGGAATCAGGTCATGCGTAATCCGCACAGACAGGATATTCCAACAGAATAATAAAGAATGAAATATCAACAGAATTCACTAGGCATGCGATAGACCGCACAGACAGGTTATTCCAACAGAATAATAAAGAATAGAATAACAGAAGAATTTCACCATATATGCGGTACTTCGCATAGATAGGTTATTCCAACATAATAATAAGGAATGGAATAACAACCCTTACGAGTATTGAAAGAAAATAACTCTCTTCATGAATATGAAAGAATAATACCCCTTACCTTAGAAAAACTGAATGCTTGAGTAGTGAAGTAGCAGAATACTTTTCTTCTTTCTCTCTATAGTTTCTCTCTCTAGAGTTTCAGTGAATTCGTAAAAAATAATGAAGGAATGAGCTTCTATTTATAGAAGAACTGAAAGTAGCTCTTGGTCTTAACGAAGGGTCAAAATGACTCTTGGTAATATTGAAGAGACAACTACTATTTGCGAAGGGGAAATTAACTCTTGGAACACCGAAGAGACAAGTAACTCTTGGAAAACCGAAGGGACAAGTAACTCTTGGAAAACCGAAGGGACAAGTAACTCTTGGAAAACCGAAGGGGCAAGTTACTATTAAACTTTAAACCAATGATCCATATTGATTTACTATTATAATTTCAACCAACTGTCTAAAAAATTATCACATCTTCTCATGGAATAATATTGTATTCAAAAATGATTTGGACCGAAAAGAAATATACTTTTCAGGTGAATAGTACCCCGTGAATAGTACTTCGGGAATAGCACCCCGTGAATAGTACCCCAACACGAAAAGTGTCCCAAATACCCGAGTGAACAATACTAGAGTGAATAATAATCGGGTGAATTGTTGTGACACCCCCAAATCCTGGTAATTCATTTCCTCAAGATTTAGTTTTCACTTAATAAAAAAATCATTTCTAACTACCCAATCATAATAAAATTGAATAATAAAATCTGCCCATACAGGATTAAACTTAAATAAAATTATCCCAGGTTATCTAACCTTTAATTACAATCATTCAAATGCGGAAATTAAATTATTACGTCATTCAAAAATCTATAACGATAAAATAAAATTACAAGTCTTCATCACTTGTACATTTTTCCCTTTCCTTTGCTAGTGGTCGGTTCATTGACCTTCTCAACCTTAGCTGCAATAAGTATATAATATGCAAGAGTGAGCAAACAAGGCTCACTTAAAATAAGAATAAATACTTTACACATTACAACCTTTGACAGAAATAGGTTCAATAGAACTGAATGATAGTTTCTATTAACATTTTAAACATACTACTGAGAGTCTAATGACCACGAATCATGTCCACAATTATAAGTAATCTTTCAACTTTAACTTTAACAGTCATAAGACTATAAGGACTCCACGTACTTAGGGGGATCAACCCTTCGTACAATGTATTGTGCACAACCATTTCAACGCTAAGCGTAAACCTCTAATAAAAGAGTTGTTCACCTCAGTATTTAGAATACAAGTCCGCACCAAAGTAGGTTTGGTTTGGATACATTACAGGGTAATTTAGAATTCAACGGTCATCAACTAAGGATTAGTTGAATACAAAAGAAATAACTGTATGCTATGGAATAATCATAACTGAATTGATATTTGTAAATTAACATCATGTTTTAGGAATAATCTAATAGCATAAACATTGAATAATCATATCACAATTTGCTTTGAACAATATTAAGTCAAAGTTTATTGAGAATTGGATACCAAGCATGCATAATGAATAGTAATTTGAACGATAAAGTTGTTCAACACTAGAATATTAGAATATAGTGATTTGCATGCTAAATAACAAGTTACATATTAAAGAAACTTGCTCAATACTAAATATACGATTTAGAATACTTGCATCGTTATGAACAATTAGATACAAAAGCTTTCTCAAAAATATACCATCTAGCTCTACGAAAATGTAGTGTTAGTCACTTGTGTAATTGCAATTGAATCGAAGACAATAATGTACTCAACGAAATTAAACTCGCACAATAAAATTTCTGAGTTAGAGAACTTGCCTTTAGCACAAGCTAAACCTTACAACTTGAATCAATACCCTATACATATGTCATCATGACATAATTAGTCATTACCAACATTTATATCTATATAAACAAATATATTCATCATGTAGGTCAAATTACCCATTCACATAATCAAACTATGTTAATACTAGTTAACACTTGATAACATGCTCATTCATAGTTTAATACTACTGAAATCATCATTTAACATTCCTATTATTAACACATAACATTTATTTTCAAAATTTGTGTAATAAACTAAAACTGTCAAACCATTCTGCTAACTCGCGCTACGGCGCTGAGCTGGCGATGCGGCGCGAGTCACAGGCCAATGATTGGCGTTGCGGCGTGGCTTCGGCGCTGCGGCGCGAAACTTGTACTGCTGGGCCGAGCTGCGGCGCCAAAGTCCAGAACTCGGCGACAGCCTCGGCAACAGCATGAACAAAAAGCCAAATTGGCCTACAAGCTCCAATCTAACAAACTAATTAACATGTAATTCATACATAGACTTCATGTAAACATATTGTAAAGACTTCTAGCATGATTATACACATATAACAACACAATTATCAACTTTACAACACTCAATTTCATTGCTTTTGGCAAAACTCCATTTTTGACATTTTTAATGAAATGACACTGTGATTTTGTTTTTCAATCAAAACAGTAAATTCAAAATACCATGGTTATGATTATACATACTCTATCAAATTGAATAGTCAATTTATATATATTAACAATTAATCAAACCTTAATTTCATTTTAAACTCTCATATATTTTCATATAAACACTGTAATATGGTTTTCTTCACAAATTGCATACATACATGACTTAATTTCTCTATAATCACATATAAACTCATGAAACAACCTTTTACAAATAATTCTCATACAAAACTATATACATATCAACAATTCATCTTTTACAATTATTTTACAGAGACTTTTTTGGGAAGAGGAAAACTAAACTTTTAAAGAAAAAGATTAAGCTCCTACCTTTGATTAAGAAGATGATACCCTTCCCTTTTGATCAAGAACCTTCTTTTCCCAATTCCTTTATCAAAACCTGTTAGGATATCTCTCAATTCTCTCTAGAGTTTTCTTCTTCTCTCCCTTTTTCTTCTTCTGATATTTTCTTTTCCTAACTCTATCTTACGTATTATCATATAACATATAATAATAATAATAATAATAATAATAATAATAATAATATAGATATTAAGTATAGGATTTTAACTGACATCAGTTATAAAATTTTGAAAATCAAAAGCCATAAGGCTTGTTTGGCTAGTTAACTAAAAATTAAGGCAACGAAAGTTTTTTTATTGCTAAAAATGGTACTTTAGCAACGGTTTTTCAAGCAACAGCTTTATAAGTCGTTGCTAAAGGTGTATGTTTAGCAACGAAACTTGTCCTTCGTTATAGATTGTGTCAGGCTTTCACTTTTTGCAATGAAATTCATAAGTCGTTGCAAAATTTAAAAACAAAATTCGTTAGAAATTCGTTACAAAATTTCTAACCACTTGATTTCTCCTCATCGTTGGCAAAAAAAAATTGCTATATTTCGTTGCCGAATATGGACCACATTCATTGGCAATAATTTTTATTTTCGTTGCATATCTTATACAACTTTTTGCAACGACTATTAAAATGTTACCTTAAATTAATATAATCTCAATAAACATGTTTTTGTAAGACCATATTCGGTATTCGGAGAATTGTCAAAAAATATTCATATTTAGTATTTAAAAATTATATCTAAATGCGAAACATATTCGAACATGTGACCTATCATTTGAAAATTTAGTCATTTGAGCGCTGGAGCAACACAAGTTCTCTGTTAATATCTTGCAAGGATTAATATTTATATCAAAACATGAGATTTCCCCCATATATTCCTTTCTTCTCCTTCACTACATACCATTAATATAATCTCAAAAAGTTATATACTACAATAATAATAATAATAATAGTACTAATAAAAATAATAATAATAACAATAACAATAATAATAAAGTTGCACCAATGGTGTATAAGTATTTTTTAACTCCCATTTTTCAAATTCTCCTTTTTCTTGACTTGTATTTTTTTTTATAATCAAATATTAATTTCTCTTTATATCTTGTATTAGAGGGTATTTGACAATGATTTATAAGTTGGTTAAACTAAGTTATAAGTCATTTGTTATTATTTAGTGTTTGACAATAACTTCAATTTTAAATTTTTTACTTATAAGTCATTATTAATTTTTTTTTCCATGCTTCATGTGCTATATTTTTTTTATTATTACTATTACTATTACTATTACTATTACTATTATTATAATTATTAATATATTTACTATTATTATTATTACTATTATTATTATTACTATCATTATTAATTTTTATTATTAGAATAATTATTACTAATCTTATAATTATTATTTTTATTATTATAATAATTATAATTATTACTATTATTATAATTTCTATTATTAATATTATTATTATTATTATTACTATTATTGTTACTATTATTATTGTTATTATTGTTGTTATTATTATTACAACAATAATAATAATTATAATTGTTAGTATTAATTATAATTATTATTACTATTACTATTACTATTATTATAACTACTACTATTATTATTATTTTTATTATTAATCATTATTATAATTGCTATTATAATTCCTATTACTATTATTATTATTATTATTATTATTATTATTATTATTATTTCAATAATTATAATAGTACTAATAATAAAAAAGCATGGCCCGACCCGTGGGCTTTTTAAAAAATAAAATAAAATAATGCTCTCCTTGAGAATTGAACTCTAGACCTCCCACTCTCCTTAAACAAATATTCAAACCAACTAAGCTATAAGGATTTTTAATTATAAAATCAGTTACCCGACACTAAAATACTAAAAATACTAATAACATATTTACATCAAATACTAAAAATACTAATTAAAAAAAATACTAAAATACTAAAAAAATCAAATTAAAAAATAATAAAATTTAAAAAAATACTAAAATACTAAAATTCAAATTATTTTGTTAATTAATCAAAAGAACAAAAATTCAAATTACATCATTAAATTACTAAAATCATAACATATTTACATCATTTACATCATAACATAACATATTATCATATTTATATATTTACATCATTTACATCATAACATATTTACATCATTTAATCAAAATACTAAAATACTAAAATTTTACTCAAATACTAAAATTTTACTCAAATACTAAAATACTAAAATTTTACTCAAATACTAAAAATTTTCCATACTTGTATAACATATCAAAATACTATTATTATTATTATTATTATTATTATTATTATTATTATTATTATTATTATTCCATACTTGTATAACATATCAAAATATTATTATTATTATTATTATTATTATTATTATTATTATTATTATTATTATTATTATTATTATTATTATTATTATTATTATTGTTACTATTATTATTGTTATTATTGTTGTTATTATTATTACAATAATAATAATAATTATAATTGTTAGTATTAATTATAATTATTATTACTATTACTATTACGATTATTATAACTACTACTATTATTATTATTTTTATTATTAATCATTAATATAATTACTATTATTATTCCTATTACTATTATTATTATTATTATCATAATAATTATTACAATAATTATAATAGTACTAATAATAAAAAAGCATGGCCCGACCCGTGGGCTTTTTAAAAAATAAAATAAAATAATGCTCTCCTTAAGAATTGAACTCTAGACCTCCCACTCTCCTTAAACAAATGTTCAAACCAACTAAGCTATAAGGATTTTAAATTATAAAATTAGTTACCCAACACTAAAATACTAAAAATACTAATAATATTTTACATCAAATACTAAAAATACTAATTAAAAATACTAAAATACTAAAAAAAATCAAATTAAAAAATAATAAAATTTAAAAAAATACTAAAATACTAAAATTCAAATTATTTTGTTAATTAATCAAAAGAACAAAAATTCAAATTACATCATTAAATTACTAAAATCTTAACATATTTACATCATTTACCTCATAACATAACATATTATCATATTTATATATTTACATCATTTACATCATAACATATTTACATCATTTAATCAAAATACTAAAATACTAAAATTTTACTCAAATACTAAATTTTTTCCATACTTGTATAACATATCAAAATACTAAAATTTTATCATAGTTGTATAACATATTAAAATACTAAAAGTCACATACCCGACACTAAAATACTAATTACATATTTACATCAAATACTAAAAATACTAATTAAAAAAAATACTAAAATCCAAAAAAATACTAAATTTCAAATTATTTTGTTAATTAATCAAAAAAAACAAAAATTCAATTGCATCATTAAAATACTAAAATAATAATATATTTACATCATTTATATCATAACATAACATATTATCATATTTACATATTTACATCATTTACATCATAACATATTTACATCATTTAATCAAAATACTAAAATTTAAATACTAAAATACTAAAATTTTACTCAAATACTAAAATTTTACCATAGTTGTATAACATGTCAAAATACTAAAATTTTACCATAGTTGTATAACATATCAAAATACTAAAAGTCACTTACCCGACACTAAAATACTAATTACATATTTACATCAAATACTAAAAATACTAATTAAAAATACTAAAAAAATCAAATTAAAAAAATACTAAAATTCAAAAAATACTAAAATACTATAATTCAAACTATTTTGTTAATTAATCAAAACAACAAAAATTCAAATTACATCATTAAAATACTAAAATCATAACATATTTACATCATAACATAACATATTATCATATTTACATATTTACATCATTTAGTATAATTGATATAATATGTACGTTATGATGTAAATATGTAAATATGATAATATGATAATTAATTATTATTATTATTATTATTATTATTATTATTATTATTATTATTATTATTATTATTATTATTAGTGTGGAGACTGTACATATATTTTTTGGTATTGGTATCCAAATCACGCCCAAGACACTGTATTATGAAAAAATTTCAGTTCCATAAAATATTAATTATTTTTTTTAGTTATTTAAAAAAAATAAAAAAGCCAAAAAAAAATTTGGTCCCGTCTTTTACTCCAGTCCGGACTCCCAGACTGGATCAGCTGTGTGTGTGTGTATATATATATATATATATATGTGTGTGTGTGTGTATGTTTATTAGTTTGTTACAAATTTTGTACTTTCAAAATTTACTTACGATAACATGAGGCGATAACAATAGATAATATAATCTTATTATTCATATAAATATTTATAAATTTATCTCTAAATATTCATATAAATATTTATAACAAATATTCATATCTAAATTTTATAAATTTTAGATGAAATATAAATTTTAAAGATAAATTTATATGAATATTTGTTTATAAATATTTATATGAATATTTAGAGATGAATTTATAAAAATATATATATATATATATAGTAATAAAAATTTTCTAATACACAAAAAATATAACATAAGAAGCAAAAATAACACAACTAGGTTTCAAACCTAAGACCTATGGGTTACTGGTCCATTAAGTTACCATTGAGCCATTCTAATTTATTAGTTAACTAAACAAATCTCAACATTAAATTAAATTTTAGATGAAATATTTATAAATTTATAAATTTTAAAGATAAATTTATATGAATATTTGTTTATAAATATTTATATGAATATTTAGAGATAAATTTATATATATATATATATATATATATATATATGTGGTAATATAATTTATCTAATACACAAAAAATATAACATAAGAAGCAAAAATATCAAAACAAGGTTTTGAACCTAAGACCTATGGATTATTAGGTCTTTAAGCTACCACTAAGCCATTCTAATTTATTAGTTAACTAAACTACCGCCATAACTATTAGCGGTAGACAATGTAGCACACAAGCAAATGAGGGTAAAATGAGTAATTTCTCATGTCGCTACAGCTTGTAGCGGCTGGGGGAAATCGATTTCAATCCGTGTCATCCAATGTTGCGATCAACAGTATAGATTATGGTTGTTGAAATAGTACTCGTTGTTAGAGTTTATGCCCTAGAGGCCAATTATTTAATATAATTGCTTAACGTTTTGATATTATATTTGATTAAATAAATAAATAATTTTATTATGGTTTTATTTACTGCGTAATATAATTGTTAACATAATAAAATTCCTTAGAATAGTAATACAAATTATATAGTTTCAAGTATGTGACTTGAACATGATATTATAATTACAATTAGTATCATTGTTCTTACATGTCCCTAGTCGAGTATCATTGTTGATGGGACAACAATGATGCATTGAGACTAATATGTGAATTGACTGATGACCAAATCTCATTGGTCATAAATATATGAGATATTAAGTCAATGCATAGGTACATGTTAGAGAACGATGTACCGGACAGACCCACCATGAGAATTCTATATGGAGCATTATGCGAAGTGTCATTAGCAATTCTCATAGTGACAATGATGTAATGGTCCTCCAACCTGAAATCGCTATATTACTACACGAGAATTTATGTACTTTGATATCATCAAATGTCACCTTTAATAGGGTGGACTATAAAGGTAATTATTGGGTTCATCATGAATCGTGTGAGAAATATGAGTGATCTAGATGGAATTTAACCATCCTATATATTACGGGTGATATCCATAGGTCTCTTGATTGAGTATGACTATGAAATGCATGGCCATGCTCAAATAGTAATTTATTTCATATAATCTACTCATTGATCAAGAAAACTCAGATTAAATTATGAAGAGTCTGACACATTCCATGACTCTAGTTTAATCTAGGATATTAAGGTTAAAAGGATTAAATTACATTGAAACATTGGTCACGAAAAGGTTGCATCGAATCATCGATCTTATTATTACTTGGGTAGCAGTGATGCATTACTAGATGTCGCTCACTGTTTATAATTTTATAATATGATTTTAAAATTATTGTTAACGTAATAATAACCTATAGGGTCACACACATAGAACGTTATTTAAAAGGGAATTAATTTAAATTTTAAGGATTTAAATATATTAATATGATTAATAGTATTTAAATCATGAATTTAAATTAAAAGGATAATTTGTATATATGTATATTAATTAAGTAAGACTTAATTAAGATATATATATATATATATATATATATATATATATATATATATATATAAATTCGGATTTTATGAAATTAGGTTTTGATTTGATTAATTCCTTTTAACTACTATATATATGATATATAGCAGCTACTTAGGGTTACATCATAATTGAAAAACCTTAGCCGCTCTTAGACAGAGACTAGAGAGAAAACAGTTTCAGAAAATCCATTCCTTTTGGTGGCTAGTACCGCAAGTCCTTCTTATTACAGAATCGTTCGACGGTTCGTGCGGTGTTCGTGTGGATACCGTAGAGGCGCAGTCGGTTTGTATTGCGTTGGAGATTCGAGGCACAGTCGGTTTCAGATTCTCGTTTTTCATATTCAGTATAATCTCTAAACCTCTGAATTAATTGATTTTTTGTGTGGATCCTGTTTTAGGGTTTCAAAAATTGCTTTACAATTTTAATTTTCGCTGTGCGTTTCTGTGCCGAAACCCAACACTCGTGACAATCGATTGCTAAGCATGTTAGTTCCGGGCCTCCGACCCAAATAAACTCAACCTCATCAAACATGATTATTATATCTATGCTTTCCAATGTTTCCTATTTCTAGATAGAAGTAGGATATACTTACAAGTACTCCCTCACTCCGAGAAATGAAAGTGATGATTGATTTTATGCGAATTTTAAAAAAATGTCAAATGATAAAATTATTTATATTTAAATTCTCATCTAATTGCATATTTTTCTATACATGATTAGTAATTTTATATAATATAAGTAAATATTTAACTTGAGATTACATAAAATAATAAGAACTTTTATTCTTAGACGGATGGAGTAACTTAAATCATGAACATATTTTTAAGTCCAAAAATAAAACATAAAAAGAAGAATAATAATGGTATACCCCTTGCTATTCCTAATTTTCCTTTTACCTTTTTTTCAAATATATTATAAAATTAAATTATATTACTATCAGTTTTAAGAGAAAACATAAAAAATGAAGAAAAATTTATTATGTTTTATGAACTAAAACAGAATAAAGTTATTTAAATATGACTTATAAGTCATTCCTAATTAGTTTGACCCATATTAATGTAATATCAATTTTATCCCTATTTTATTTAAAAAAAATGAATTTGTAAAAAAGAAGAGTAAGATGCAACGTCACTTTAATTGACATTAGAATTTTTATTTTTATTTTTTTATAACTGAAGTCTCATATACTCCTTCATTTCCAACGCCGATGACTGAAAATAAACATAAAAAAATATTGATGTTTGTAAACAAGTATAAGAGATCAAAAAAAGTAAAAAAAAAAGTGATTCCAACGTCATGTAAAGTGATGTTACATCTTACTCTTCTTTTTTACAAATTTGTTTTATAAAAAATTAAAAAAAAGTTACAATGCCGATTAGTTTGGCATTGGATCACATTTTTATTT
The DNA here is from genome assembly GCA_020205505.1 of Panax japonicus. Taxonomy (NCBI): domain Eukaryota; kingdom Viridiplantae; phylum Streptophyta; class Magnoliopsida; order Apiales; family Araliaceae; genus Panax; species Panax japonicus. The sequence continues at coordinate 82,635 of JAINUV010000444.1, forward strand.
TGTTCTAATTTCTTTAAAAAAATAAAATCATTTTTTAAAAAATTAAGATAATTTTTTTTAAATTCGTTTTTTTTAAAAAAAATTGAAGTGGCGTCGGTTACCTTTCTGATTTTTAGCTAAAAAAATATCTAAAAAATCAACGCCATTTCAAATAGCGTTTAGTAGTTTTTCCCAAATTAGATGTGAGATCCTTTACCCAATGGCCGTCGTTGAAGTTTTTATTTTTTAAAATATATTGGTTTAAAAATAAAATCTTTTTTTTTAAAAAATTAAAGCTTTTTTTTTAAAAATAATTTTTTTTATTTATAAAAATTTATAAAAATTGTTTTTAAATTAATTAATTTGATTAAGAGGAGCTTATTCCAAAAAAAATTGAACAAAATGGATATAATTAAGAAAATTGAATGTAATTTAGGTAGGGAAAATAGTCCGGATTCAACCTTTTCCCATTCTTTCTCTTAATATAGTTTTGTCACCGACCCAACCCAACCAAACCAGTCGACAAAAAAATTGGGGATCTGACTTTAGAAACCTAAAATTGAAGAGGCATTTAGTGATTGATTCAAAATCAGTTCTTTGCTGCAATGATGGAGCGGCGAACGGAGGAGAACGTGAAAGAGGAGGGAGAAAGTGGCAACTGATCCTATTACGTCGCTCAGAGTCTCTTTCCTCCTAATATTTTCCCTGTTCTAGAGCCAAAAGTAAATCAATCGATGGCCTGCCCCAGCTAAGTGTCGACCCAGCTAGAGCCATGGTACGATCTAGAGGACAAGGTGGTTCTGATCACCGGAGCATCATCGGGGCTCGGCTGGGATTTCTGCATCACCCTTGCCAAGGCTGGTTGCAAGGTGATTGCTGCCGCTCGGCGCGCCAATCGGCTCAAGTCTCTACATGATCAGATCAATCAGTCCTCTACTCCTCGAGCCGTTGCTTTGGCGCTCGATGTCACCACCGATGCTCCGGGCGGTAGAAAAAGCTTGGGCATTGTTTAATTAACAACGCCGGCATCCGAGGTTTGCAATTTCAACCTCTAAATCTTCACCCTTTTCGTGAAAACTGGAATTATTTGGAAAATGCTCTAATTTTTTATTATTTGGATCTAATTTTGAAGGTATTTGTTTTTGTATAATTAGGATTCGGTTTTAATATACTTAGGATTCGGTTTTAAAAAACATAAATTTGAACTAAATTTACTTTACTGGGTTTTTTGGAAAGGAGTAGTGAAATTGTTAGTACGTGACCAGTTGAACTATGAAATATCTTATCAACTTGATTAAAGATAAGAGAACACTTATTTAAGTTTAATATTCAACCATCTTTTCAGACACATAAACTTTTTGCTTGTTAGTAATTTTTTTTGATCTCTGGGTATGTTATATAGTCATTAACTAAATGGTGCTTTAAGGCTGCAGTTTGGATATATTATCTTAATGTTTTTAACAACGATTTAAGTCTAGCGTCATTTGTTTTTCAAATTTTTTTATTGTTCAAGTGGCTGTTAAAGAAGAAAGCTTCACAAGTATTTTATTTACACTTCACATTGAAGAGACATGCATTTATTGAGGAGATTAATGAGAAGCAAGAGCAGGTGCTTTAAGTTCCTTGTAGTTTACTTTGTATGTTACCCTTTGATGAATTGTGGCCCTCTTAGCTTGTGCCTTTACAATTTTTACTTCAGATCCATCATCATGTTGTCATGAAAGGCTTTACTGTATATCTAATTAGTACATTGTCTTTCAAGGTTAAAGAATGGCTTCAAAACTTAGGAATTGGAGAGAACACAACAGTTGTGCAAGATGAGGATGAACTTGATGATGAGATTGTTCCTGTAAATAATGAGGAAAGTGATAGAAACAGGTGAGTGCTGATTAAGTATCCTTCTCAAGATTGATGGGAATAATTGATATAGTTCTTACAGGTGTTTTTTTGTTTAGAGATGTACCCTCTAGTGCTGCTCTGCCAATTATTCACCCAGCACTTGGAAGGCAGCATTCAATGTCAGACCGAGCAAAGGTAGCAATGCAAGGATACTTTAGGCTTGCAATCACGCAGGTTTCCGTGAGAAAGGTTGGGAGTGTTTTGATTTGATGACTAAAGTATATAAACTAAATCCTGAAGTAGACCATTACTTCTTGTATGGCTGATCTTCTTGGACATAGAGGAAAGCTAAAAGAAGCACTAGAATTCATTCACAATATGCCTGTTAAACCTGATGAGGGCATATGGGGTGCATTGCTGGATGCTTGCAAGATTCACCACATCATAGAGATTGGTCAATATGTGGCTGATCGTCTTTTTGAGATTGAACCCCAGGCTGCAGCTCCGTATGTTGAAATGGCCAACATTTATGCATCAGCAGGAAGGTGGGATGGAGTTTCTGCAATTAGAACAAGGATGAAATGTAAACAAGTGACTAAATCTGGGGCTTGTTTCTTCACACAGGTATACCAAATTTCTATAACATAACAAGTACATGAGTCATCCATATTGAGTGATTTGTAAGTATATTAAAGCAGTAATCATATGAAGTTCTGATTTCATATGATTAGCAGTGGTTAGTCTTTTGGTCATTTATATTGATGTCTCTCTTATAGTTCCTTTTTGCACGTAACCAACATTAACTTGATGATTAATTCTTACCTCAGGTATAAAATTACTGCATAATATATCTATTTTGTTCACTTCATGATATCTGTAGCAAATCAAACCTTATATGTTTATTTTCTAATAATGGATATGGCCATGATATGTATCCAGATGTATCCGCATTGGATACATCTCCAGTGCATGTATGCTAATCGAAATGGCGTATCCACAACGCTTTTTACGTGTTATTTACTGGTTTGTAGTAGTGAAACGATGCTCTGAATGCACTGAAGAACAGTTTAGCTGATCTTAACAATGTTCTGCAAAGGGATCCAACTCTTGTCAATCCATGTACTTGGTTTCATGTTACGTGCAACAGTGAAAATAGTGTTACAAGAGTGTAAGCTGCTTAATCTTGTGAAACTATTATTGATGTAACCTGCTATTATATTTGGGCGTGCTTTATGGATCCTGTTGCACAGCGGTATAATAATATATTTCTTAATTTTCATGTTCCGTACCGCATCAAGTGCTCATACTTATAGTACTTGATAGAGCCTATTGAAATGGGTAGCTACTGTGCTCCAAACTTCTCTTATTCTAACAACCATGATCGTGGGCCATGTGAGGTCACACACTATCTAGTAACATCCAACTTTTAATGAAATAACAAAAATTAAAATTTACTGAAGACATGACTGGACATACAGTAAATAGGTATCAAGTATTTTGTAATCAGCACACAACATGTGAGGAAGAGTTTCATGTACCAGAAACTTATATTGCCTATGGCCCTACGCAATATATGGAATTTATATTTTATTTCAGATGCATCTGCCTCTACGTTTCTATATGGGATTCTTTCCCTGCCTACCCCAAGCTCTTACTAGTTTGGAATAAAACTTATAATGAATGATTATGTAGTGGATGATTTTATTAAGTTAATAATATTTTAGTTTTTTGTATTTTTGTCATTATTTGCTATGGGGATATTGAGCCAGTCAGGTACACAAAAAGAATGTTAAATTTTGATTTGGCAACAATATAATTCGTTACTAAAGCATTGAATAAGTTTTAATATATCAATAATTTTTTATACATTTAGCAGCAAATTTTTCTTGCTAATGACATTAAAAATATAATATTTGGCAACAAAAATTTAACCTAATAACAACGGAGATGATATTGTTGTTAATATTAAAATAAAAGGCAACATTTTTTATCGTTGCAAATCATATCAACTTTCGTTGCACATAAAGAAACGACAATATATAATGTCGTTGCTAATCGACATCTTTTGTTGCTATTGAAAAATAACCAGCAACAAATATTTTTGTTGCTGATTCAGCATAATGTCGTTGCCAAATAATATAATCAGCAACGAAAATCGTTGCTAAAAAGTTTACATTCCGCAACAAAAGCAAGCTTAAGCAACAATTTTCATAATTTACTGCAACGAAAAATGTCGTTGCAAAATGGTGTCAATTGCAACGAAAATGTATGGTCGTTGCAAAAAAAAAAGAGTTCATTTCGTTGCCAATTAGCATGCTTTTACAACTAAATGGGGGTTTTTAGCAACGCAATTTTAATTATTCTGCAACAATACATTTTGTTGCTAAAGGATCGATGTCTCGTACGAAAGCCAAATTTCGTTGCAAAATGTATTACTTTTGGCAACGAAAAAAATACGTTCGTTGCGGAACAATTAGCAACGCTCATTGCGCAACGAAAGACACAACGACAGTAAAGTCATTGCCAAAAACCTTTAGCAACGAAATTTGGCACCTTTAGCAACGAAAATTGGTTGTTGCTGAATCTCCATTTTTTGTAGTGCGTTGTGGTTCCTCCATATCACCTTCACAGAAGGTATCACTTTATTCTTGAGCACTTGTTCTTTCCTGTCGACTATCTGGATAGGAACCTCTTCATAAGACAAATCTTTCTCAAACTGCAACGGTTCGTACTCGATCACATGTTTGTAGTCGGGTTTATATGGTCGTAACACCGAAATGTGAAAAACATTATGAATGTTTTCCAACTCTAGAGGTAGAGCTACCTCGTAAGCCACTTCTCCCACTATTCGCAGAACTTCAAAGGGTCCAATAAACCTCGGACTTAGCTTTCCCTTTTTATCGAAACGAATTTTCCCTTCCAAGGAGAAACTTCTAGGAATACAAAAGTTCCTACGTCGAATGCACGATCTTGTCTGTGTTGATTAACATACTTTTTATGACTGTCTTGAGCTGCTACCAATCTTGTCCTGATGAGTTTGACAACGTCAGCAGTTTGTTGCACTAGTTCCAGTCCTAGCAGTTGACGTTCACCGACTTTATCCCAGCACAGTGGAGTTATGCACTTTCTGCCGTACAATGCTTCGTAAGGTGGCATGCCGATGCTCGTGTGATAACTGTTGTTGTAAGTAAATTCCACCAACGATAAATGTTCTTCCCAGCTTCCTTTAAAGTCCATGACACATGCTCTTAGCATATCTTCTAAAGTTTGAATTGTTCGTTCGCTTTGGACATCTGTTTGTGGATGATAAGTTGTACTCATTCGCAACTGTGTCCCCTTACATTCTTGTAGTTTCTTCCAAAAATTAGATGTGAATCGCGAATCTCTATCGGATAAATTTGATACTGGCACTCCATGCCTCAAAACGATCTCTTTAATGTACAATCTTGCCAACTGATTAAGATTGAATCTAATCTTTATTGGTAGAAAGTGCGCTGATTTCGTCAGTCTGTCCACTATCACCCAAATCACATCGCATCCTCTCTGAGTAGTTGGAAGACCCACCACAAAATCCATTGTGATGTGTTCCCACTTCCATTCCGGTATTTCCAACGGTTGAAGTAATCTGATGGGTCTTTGATGTTCGGCTTTTACTCTTTGACATGTCAAGCATTTCGCTACGCATTATGCAATGTCCCTTTTCATATTCGACCACCAAAAATGTCGGCACAAATCTTGATACATTTTCGTGCTTCCTGGATGAATTGAATATGTTGAGTTATGAGCTTCGGTCAAAATTTCTTCTTTCCGCTCTGGTGTTGTTGGAACCCAGATTCTTCCCTCAAACCGTAGTAGTCCTTCGGTGTCGATCTTGTATTTTACATCACTACCCTCAATCAAATTCTCTTTGATTTTTCCACACTCTTCATCTTGTAGTTGAGCATCCTTCACTTTGTCCACTAAAGTTGGACCAGCTTCTATCTGGAATAGTTGTTCGTCAGATTCTTTTGGAAATTTGATTTCCAACTCCAGTTTTGTCATTGCTGAAATGAGCTCCTCCTGAGTTGTTATCAGCATTAACTTTTTTTTTTTGATAATGTGGAGTTTTCCAACCGCAGTTGGACTAATCTCCCCACCATGGACCAGGCTTACGAACATGCTCGACCTAAGACATGGCTTCACCCTGAAACGTGCGACCCGTGGCCACCACGCCCATTTATGAGTTTTTAACAAATGTTGCTAGCGGGGATCGAACTGAAGACGTCCGGGTTTACGGCTCACCCCCAATCAATCCTTAACCGCTGCGCCAAATGCCGGTGGTTCTCAACATTAACTTTTCCCGACCTTTCCTGCTTAAAACATTTGCAACCATATTCGTTTGTCCGGATGATAAAAGATCTCACAATCGTAATCTTTTATCAGTTCCATCCATCTTCTTTGACGCATGTTCAAATCCGTCTGAGTGAAAATATACTTCAGACTTTTGTGGTCTGTGTACACATTTCTCTCCATAAAGATAGCGTCTCCATATCTTCAGAGCAAATACAACTGCAGCCAATTCCAAATCATGAGTCAGATACCCTTACTCATAATCCTTTAGTTGTCTTGATGCATACACAATAACTTTGCCGTTCTGCATAAGAACACAACCCCAACCCTTTGTGTGAGGCATCACTATACACCACAAAATTTCCTGCATTATCTGGTAATGCCAACACAGGTGCCACACTTAACTTCTTCTTCAAATCTTGGAAACTCTCTTCACATTTCTCCGTCCAAACGAATTTTACAGCTTTCCTTGTCAAATTTGTTAGCGGAGTGGCTATCTTAGAAAAATCCTGAATAAATCTTCTATAATAACCAGCCAGTCCCAAGAAACTCCTCACTTCTGATGGTGTTCTTGGTTGTTCCCAATTGATCACAGCTTCCACTGAAATCCCATCTTTGTCAATCACATGCCCCAAAAATTGTACACGGTCGAGCCAAAATTTGCACTTAGAGAATTTTGCATACAACTTTTCCTTTCTTAGTGTTTCCAATGTCAAACGTAAGTGTTCCATGTGTTCTTCTTTAGTTTTGGAATACACTAGAATGTCGTCGATGAATACTACTACAAACTTGTCTAAGAATGGTTTAAACACCCTATTCATCAAATCCATGAATGCAGCAGGTGCATTGGTTAAACCAAAAGACATCACCAGAAACTCGTAATGTCCATACCGAGTTCTAAATGTCGTTCGTGGTATATCCTCCTTCCTCACTTTCAATTGGTGATACCCACTTCTCAAATCTATTTTCGAAAAGTATTTAGCACCTTTCAACTGGTCAAACAAGTCATCTATTCTTGGCAACGGGTATTTATTTTTAATAGTGACTTTGTTCAATTTTCTATAATCAATGCAAAGACGCATCGACCCATCCTTCTTCTTCACGAATAAAATCGGCGCTCCCCACGACGATACGCTTGGTTGAATATACTTCTTGTCTAGCAATTCTTGTAATTGTACCATCAGTTCCTTCATTTCTACCGGAGCCATTCTGTACGGGGCCTTCGATATCGGTGTTGTTCTCGACGCTAAGTCGATCACGAACTCAATTTCTCTGTCAGGCGGAAGTCCTGGAAAATCCTATGGAAAAACGTCTTCGAATTCCCTCACTACTGGTATTTCTTCCAGTTTTACATTCTTCTTCTGAGTATCCATGTAAGCTAAATAGCCCACACAGCCTTGACTCAACAATTTCTTGGACTGCATAATTGTCAGACATTTCATCTGTCTAGGCGACTTGCTATTATAGAATACGGTGACGGAGTCATAAGGTTTACACACTTCTTTTGGAAATCAATTACCGCTCCATATTTGAACAACCAATCCATTCCCAAAATAACATCAAACTCTCCAAGTCTAATCGGAATCAAATCTACTATAAAGATATTTTCTTTAATGTTCACCCTACAGTTCTTGTATATGAATCTAACAGGGATTACTTCCTTATTCACAATTTCTATGTTCAAAGGAAAATTCAGTTCTTCTCTAGGAAATTCTAACCTCTTAGCATTCATTAGATATAAACGAACAAGTAGAACGCGAATCAAATAATACATAAGCATTTATATCATTGATTGGGATAATACCTGACACCACATCTTTTGATTGCACAACATCTTGCACAGTCATGTTGAAGGTTCTGGCTGTGGGTTTATTTGATGCTGCAGATCCTGCAATGGCCCATGTACCTCCATTGTTACCTCCATTGCTTCTGGTAGTCACTCCATCCTTCTTCTTAGGGCATTCACGAGCAAAGTGATCCTTGGATCCGCACATGAAGCACGCATTCTTCTTTGGTTTAGTGCAATTTGGGGTGATGTGACCCTCTTGGCCACAATTGAAGCAAACTCGTTTCCCCATCAAGCACGCACCCTCGTGAAATTTCCCGCATGTCGCACATGCTTCAAACTTTTTGTTTTGTTGGTTACCCTGCTGGTTTCCAGCACCCATGTTTCCATTCCACTTCCTCTTCAAACTGTTGTTGTTTCCACCGCTACCACCTCTATTCTTAAACTCATTTTCATTCTTCTTCTTCTTTTGTTCCTGATTGAACTTTGTCACTGCCTCGCCTCCACCTTCAGCGAGTACTGCCTTCTCCATCACTGCTGCAAATGTCTTCAATTGGAACAGGGAAACCCTACTGTATAGCCAGGGCTTCAGTCCCTATTCAAATCTCTTCACCTTACGCTCGTCTGTGCTGACCTGATATGGCGCAAACCTCGCCAATTCGTTGAATTTCGCGACATACTCAGATACCGTCATCGTTCCCTGCTTTAATTCCAGAAACTGCACTTCTAACTGACTCTTCGAACTCTCCGAAAAATAGGTCTCGAAGAACAACTCCTTGAACCTATCCCAGGTCATCACTCCTGGCCCTTCACGAGTTTTATTGGCCTACCACCAATAACTAGCTTCTACTTTCAACATGAATGTTGCGAAAGCGGTCTTCTGGTCATCCCCTACCCTAGCGACATCGAATACCTTTTCTATCTCCATAATCCAGGTTTGTGCTTCGACTGGATTCATGGACCCACGGAATTCAGGTGGTCCAACCGCCTTGAAATCCTTAAACGTTGTACCATGGTTTTGTGGTTGATTCTGCAACGCTCCTGTCAGTAGTGTCACTAATTGTTGAACGGGGTTACCATCAACATTGTCGTTATTGGTTCCTTCAGTGGTTCTCTGTTTTGGTGGTTGACGTCTGGGAGGCATTTTCTGTTCAAATACATTCATTAGACTATTATTCAATTCTTTTAAGTAATTCTACTTAACTTGTCTCCAAAAAGAATTAACCACATAACACATAACACTTTTAATAAAGTAATAACTTTTATTTATTCATAACCTTTTTGAAACATAAAACAATAGTATCACTGCTATCTACATTACTTTCCTGAACTACAAAAGTTTCAGGACAACATCATAGTCATATCTCATAGGTTGCACAACACTTGGGATTTACAATTTATTTAACCTTTCACTCATCGTACAACAACTACGATGTTCTATTAAGATACTTTTTAGCCCGATCACGTTCTTCCTCCATGACCCGAAACATTGTTCTGTGATCTAATACGTATGATGGCAGTGTCTCGAACTGAATAGGAAATCCCATGACCCGATCTTGAGCTCGATTAATTGCGGTGTTAAATACTTTATCCATCTCTTCCATCTTCATCCTCTTCGCCTGTGAGTTCCTTACTGCTCTTCCAGTTCGTTGAAAAGCTTCCTCGTATGCATCTTCAGCTCTCGCCCTCTTGGTAGCTTCTTCCTTCAGCTTGTTCTTCAGTTCAGTGACCACCTCGATAAATTGTTCTTTTTCTCCTTCGGTCTGTATTAGTTTCTCCTCAGCATTTGTCAGTCGTTCCTCACGATCCTGGATCTCGCTGTCTTTTTGTGTCATTGCAGTCTGTTGTTCAGCTACTATCTCCTATAACTCCTCAACTGTATCCTGAAGTTCCACGTTACGGTCGTAGACTTCATCGTACATACGAGCAGCCATCGAGGTTAATGGAGCCTCCTCGTCCTCCTCCTCGTCCTCGTCCTCGTCCTCATCATCCTCCTGTGGCAACTCAACGGGAACCTCCTCGTTTGTCTCCACATCATCATCCTCATCACTACTGTGACCAACGGGGCTGACTCCCGTGGCAGTAGTTGTTCTCAAACTACCTGAATGTCGCGAGGCTCCTCCTCATTAGGCATTTGAGGTCCCTCCTCCCTAGCCTGACTGGATTCTCCGACATTAGTCATCATGACAACAAAGTTTTAAAGTTTTAATTATTAATCATTTCTACTCGACACTCACGAGTACATAAACTATAAACACAAAAGCACATAAGTGTTTTATTACTTCTTCCTTAAAACTCGATAAGAGTTATCTCCAATATCTTTTCAAAGGTTACTTTCTAAGGCTTTTCCCCACCTAAGGTTCATAACCTAAAGCTTTGATACCAACTTGTGACATCCCCAAATCTTGGTACTTCATTTTCTCAAGATTTGGTGTTTACTTAATCAAAAATTCATTTCTAACTACCCAATCATAATAAAATTGAATAGTAAAACCTGCCCATACATGATTAAACTTAAATAAAAATATCCCAGGTTTTCTAACCTTTAATTACAATCATTCAAATACGGAAATTAAATTATTACATCATTCAAAAGTCTATAACGATAAAATAAAATTGCAAGTGGTCGGTTCATTGACCTTCTCAACCTTAGCTGCAATAAGTATATAATATGCAAGAGTGAGCAAACAAGGCTCACTTGAAATAAGAATAAATACTTTACAACATTACAACCTTTGACAGAAATAGGTTCAATAGAACTGAATGATAGTTTCTATTAACATTTTAAACATACTACTGAGGGTCTAATGACCACGAATCATGTCCACAGTTATAAGTAAACTTTCAACGTTAACTTTAACAGTCATAAGACTATAAGGACTCCACGTACTTAGGGGGATCAACCCTTCGTACAATGTATTGTGCACAACCATTTCAACGCTAAGCGTAAACCTCTAATAAAAGAGTTGTTCATCTCAGTATTTAGAATACAAGTCCGCACCAAAGTAGGTTTGGTTTGGATACATTACAGGGTAATTTAGAATTCAACGGTCATCAACTAAGGATTAGTTGAATACAAAAGAAATAACTGTATGCTATGAAATAATCATAACTGAATTGATATTTGTAAATTAACATCATGCTTTAGGAATAATCTAATAGCATAAACATTGAATAATCATATCACAATTTGTTTTGAACAATTTTAAGTCAAAGTTTATTGAGAATTGGATACCAAGTATGCATAATGAATAGTAATTTGAATGATAAAGTTGTTTAACACTAGAATATTAGAATATAGTGATTTGCATGCTAAATAACAAGTTACATATTAAAGAAACTTGCTCAATACTAAATATACGATTTAGAATACTTGCATCCTTATGAACAATTTAGATACAAAAGCTTTCTCAAAAATATACCATCTAGCTCTACGAAAATGTAGAGTTAGCCACTTGTGTAATTGCAATTGAATCAAAGACAATAATGTACTCAACGAAATTAAACTCGCACAATAAAATTTCTGAGTTAGAGAACTTGCTTTTAGCACAAGCTAAACCTTACAACTTGAATCAATACATACCTATACATATGTCATCATGACATAATTAGTCATTACCAATATTTTATATCTATATAAACAAATATATACATCATGTAGGTCAAATTACCCATTCACATAATCAATCTATGTTAATACTAGTTAACACTTGATAACATGCTCATTCATAGTTTAATACTACTGAAATCATCATTTAACATTCCTATTATTAACACATAACATTTATTTTCAAAATTTGTGTAATAAACTAAAATTGTCAGACCATTCTGCTAACTCGCACTGCGGCGCCACAGTTTACACTGTGGTTGGCGCTGCAGCGCGAGTCACAGGCCAACGATTGGCGCTGCGGCAAGGCGTCGGCGCTGCAGCGCAAAACTTGTACTGTTGGGCCGCGCTGCGGGGCCAAAGTCCAGAACTCGGCGACAGCCTCGGCAACAACATGAACAAAAAGCCAAATTGGCCTACAAGCTCCAATCTAACAAACTAATTAACATGTAATTCATACATAGACTTCATGTAAACATATTGTCAAGACTTCTAGCATGATTATACACATATAACAACACAATTATCAACTTTACAAGACTCAATTTCACTGCTTTTGGCAAAAACTCCATTTCTGATATTTTTAATGAAAATCAACACTGCGGTTTTGTTTTTCAATCAAAACAGTAAATTCAAAATACCATGGTTATGATTATACATACTCTATCGAATTCAATAGTCAATTTATATATATTAACAATTAATCAAACCTTAATTTCATTTTAAACTAAGCCATACTCATATATTTTCATATAAACACTATAATATGATTTTCTTCACAAATTGCATACATACATGACTTAATTTCTCTATAATCACATATAAACTCATGCAACAACCTTTTACAAACAATTCTCATACAAAACTATATACATATCAATAATTCATCTTTTACAATTATTTTATAGAGACTTTTTGGGAAGAGAAAAACTAAACTTTTAAAGAAAAAGATTAAGCTCATACCTTTGATTAAGAAGATGATACCCTTCCCTTTTGATCAAGAACCTTCTTTTCCCAATTCCTTTATCAAAACCTGTTAGGATATCTCTTAATTCTCTCTAGAGTTTTCTTCTTCTCTCCCTTTTTCTTCTTCTGATATTTTCTTCTCCTAACTCTATCTTACGTATTATCATATAACGTATAATAATAATAATAATATAGATATTAAGTATAGGATTTTAACTGACATCAGTTATAAAATTTTGAAAATCAAAAGCCATAAGGCTTGTTTGGCTAGTTAACTAAAAATTAACCCATTAACCCTTACACCTTGTTTGGTAAATCTAATTAAAACAAATGGATTAATCCTTATACCTTATTTGATAAAACATCATTAGATTAAAGACTTATTATGCATTAAGACATGTTTGGCAAAACTAAATTAAACTCTTTTAATTTATTTTAGTAACTCCTTTATAGCAAGGTTATTTGTCACACTTCTATTTAATTAAATAATCAATTTAATCAATTAAAATGTTAATCTATTAAATTACTTTAACACATAAATCATTATCTCATAATTGTAATTTCCTTTATAATTATAAATTTATTTAACCAACTAACACCTTATTTTTAAATTACAAATTCTAATTAAAATATTATAATTCATTTAATCATTATTAGCTCTCTAACTTAATTATTAATTTAAATTAGTATATAATCTCATAACAATTAATTTTCTTAGCTCCTTAATTATTTATTCCACAAATAATTAACTAAACCACATCAACTCAAATTGAACAATTATTTATTCAATAATAACATATCCCTTAAATACTTATATAAATCAATAAATATTTAATATTATAATTTAAAATTTTGAATGTTACAATAGTAATCCGTGAATAGTACTCTGACACGAAAAGTGTCCCGAATACCCGATTGGTCAATATAACCTCTAGACATCAATTATTATCGAACTAAATATCGATTTCTACTTACACTAATAATTCCCACACAATGGAACTATTAATTTCATCTTTAATCAACACGAACTTATTCATTATTAATATTATAATTCACAATATTTAACAACCAGGTCGTTCCCAGGAAAGAGGGGGCTTTCCGATAAGAATTTCTCCTTATTGGCGCGCAATTAGGTGACCAAACCTCTCTTTGACAGAACTTCTAGACATTGTCAATACTACAAATAATAATATGAATAACTTTGCTATCTCAATTATTGATTTAATAATATATCATATTATGCAGATGATACTGTGACAATAATTGAATCAATAATATGAGAGATATGATGTAGCAATTACTGTAGCAATAATTGAGTATAACTGAGTGACTTCTCACGTAAGCATCAATAATCAATACCGTGTGCTACTATGCAACCACGCGTATTACTGTACTTTTACTACCGGGTAGTTCAACAGTTTTAACGGTAACACCTCCGCCGTTATTTTTATAAAAAGATAATTCTGTCATTTTCTAACTATGACAATACTTCCGTTGTGGGGTCCACCAATGATTGTGCCGTCGTACGAATATTCCCTGTTAAAACGAATATTCCCCCCGACCAATCGAATATTATATAACCACTTGCTTACTTTGCAAAATTTGTAAATATTACCCATAACTATAAATTATATCAAATCCACACCATAATATTCAAAAATATATTTCAAGAAAATTATTTTTTATTCATAAAAGTTGGGGTCTTACAACAGCGGAACAAATAATCCATTAGAAGAGTCAAGTATAGCATGATCTTCTATGCTTTAAAAAGTTTATCATCAATTTTATCGATGAAACTCAGCTTAATAAATAAACCATATCATCGAATCATCCCTGCACTACATGCCAATGATATTCATGTAATCATCAATGGTGATGATTATACCGAATAATCCCTGGTTATAATCATACCAACAACTGTCCATCAATGCACTACAGGCCAATGAGGATTTTTACCACATTATTTGTAACATTACGGTCATTATTATACCGAATAATTATTGGTCATAACATACCAATCAATAGTACATCTATGCACGTAAACCACAGATGACTTTTATCACAATATAAGCATGATGATGACGACAATGATATAAGAATTCAATTAAAAGAAAACAAAGGATAAATTTTTAAAGATTTATAATTTAATTTATCCAGAATTCAATAATGCCCAAATTGTCAACATGATACTGCTTTTTGGAGTAACATTCAGGAATAATATTGTATAAAAAATGATTTGGACAGCAAAGAAATCAATTTTTGTCATGAATAATTCCCCGGGTGAATAGTACCCGAGTGAATAGTACCCTGTGAATAGTACTTTGTGAATAGTACTCGAGAATAGTACTTTATAAATAGTACCCTGTGAATAGTACCGTAAAAATGAATACTACTCATGGACAGTACTCCGGCATGAAAAAACTTAAAATTTAACAAGAATGTGCAGAAAATATCCTTGTGAAACGATACTAGATGAAGCGCAAATTTCAAGGATATTCTACTAATTTCACGGAGTATAAAAGCAATACTTTAACAAAATGAGGGTATATGGAAGAAAATATTATTTCTTATGAATACTGAAAAAATAATATCCCTTATCTCAGAAAAAGACTGGATACTGGAATAGTGAGGTAGCAGACTTCTCTTTACTTTCTCTCTAAAGCTTCTCTTTCTATAATTGCTCTTGTGAGTCTTAGTGAATTGGTGAGAATGAAAGAAGAATGAACTTCTATTTATAGGAAAATATAGTTTCGATAATTGCACGTTTTGGGGCTCAAAATATTACAGTATAATACCTTCAACTTTTTCTTTATTTTTAATTTAATCCTGCAAGTATTATCAAACTTTCACCACCTCCCCTAATAGTACATCTTGTGAATCAATAGTACAATCATGTGAATCAATAGTACAATAATGTGAAAAAAATAATTACAGTATAGTACCTTCATCTATACCTCCATTTTTAATTTAGTCATGCAAGTATTATCAATCTTGCACCACCTCCCCTAATAGTACATGCATGTTAATCAATAGTACACGCATGTGAACAAATAGTTATAAGCATGTGAATTAATAACAATTAATTACTCATTTATCCAATTAATTACCCGATTGGTCAATATAACCTCCAGACATCCATTATTATCGAAATAGATGTCTATTTCCACTAACACTAATAATCCCAACACAATGAAATATTAATTTCATCTTTAATCAACACGAACTTATTCATCTTTAATATTATAACTCACAATATTTAACAACCAGATCATTCCCAAGAAAGAGGGGGCTTTTCGATAAGGATTTCTCCCTATTGGCGCGCAATTAGGTGATCAAACCTCTCATTGACAAAATTTTCTAGACATTATCAATATTGTAAATAATAATATGAATAACTTTGTCATCTCAATTATTGATTTAATATTATAAAATATTATGCAGATGGTACTGTGACAATAATTGAATCAATAATATGAAAGATATTATGCAGCAATTACTGTAGCAATAATTGAGTATAACTGAGTGACTTCTCACGTAAGCATCAATAATCAATACTGTGTGCTACTATGCAACCACGCGTATTACTGTACTTTTACCACCGGGTAGTTCAACAGTTTAACAGTAAAACTTTCGCCGTTATTTTTATAAAAATATAATTCTGTCGTTTTCTAAATACGACAATGATTGTGCCGTCGTACGAATGATTGTGCCGTCGTACGAATACTCCCTGTTAAAATGAATATTCCCCGACCAATCGAATATTATATAACCACTTGCTTACTTTGCAAAATTTATAAATAATACCCACAACTATAACATTATATCAAATCCACACCATAATATTTAAAAATATATTTCGAGAAAAATTAATCTTTATTCATAAAAGTTGGGGTCTTACAAAACTAGAGTTGAGGAACGAAATGTTTCTAGGATTTCAAATTCTGTTTGTAGGAACTGGTCTTGGACTTGTAACTACGACCATCACTCTAATGGTCGCATTTGGGTAGGATGGAATCCTGTCTTTTGGAATGTGGATATCCTTTTTGTTTACTCCCAATTAATTTATTGTAAAATCAAGCAACTCAATAGTAATTCCTGTAGCTTTTTTATTTCTATTCTATATGGATTGAACTCTATTGTGGAAAGGAGGGATGTTTGGAATTCCCTAATCTCGCTTAACACCTCAAATTGTTGGTGCATTCTTGGTGATTTTAATACCATCAGAGACCTTGTTGAATCTGATGGAGTGGATGACTCTTGGAATTGTGGTATGGGGGACTTTAGAGTTTGTCTTGAGCTTTTAGGGGATGATGACATCAGATGCTTTGGCACCTTCTTCACTTGGTGGAATAATCAGTTGGAACATCCCATTCACAGGAAGCTTGACAGAGCTGTTGGCAATGTGAAATGGTTCTCCTCCTTTCCTAATGCCCAAGTCACCTTTGGCCTGAGGGGCATTTCTGACCATTCTCCGGTCATTCTCAACACTGACTCTCCTCTCATCAAAACCAGAAAGCCTTTTCAGTTATTCAATCACCTAATCAAATTGGACGGTTTTTCGTAGAGCGTGGCTTCGTAGAGTGGGGACTCGTAGAGTGGTGCTTCGTAGAGTGGAGTATGCCAATGGGGGTTCTCGTAGAGTGAGGTTTCAGAGAGTGGGTCTTCGTAGAGAGGACAATTCGTAGAGTGGGGCTTCAGCCTAGGGTGGATCGTCTCTATAGAGTAGGGCTTCCGCCAAGAGTGGGGCTTCAGTAAAGAGGGGCTAGGCCAAGAGATTTCGGACTAGGGGGTACTCGTAGAGTTGACCTTCGACTTCGTAGAGTGGGATTTCGGCTTCGGCCAGTTTCGGCCAGTTCGGTAAGCTTCGAAAAGTTTGGATTGGTCTTTGGTAATGAGTCACTCGGCTAGGGGGGGGGCTCGCTGTGTGTGGTCTTCGTCGAGTGGGGCTTCGGTCGTTCCGTGTTCAGCGATTCCGTGTTCGGACGTCTTTCTTTTTATACTTTGACATGTACTGTAATCTTTTCGTTTGGGCTTACGTCTGTAACCTTTTATAGTCTTTTCATCATAGGGCTTGTCCTATGATGTCTTTGCTATTTCTGTTTGGGTTTCTCCCATGCGGTTTTGTAATCCCCATTTATTTTATTTCAGTCTAAATTTAGCAAAAATAAAAAAAAACAAAAAAATAGGGGGTTTCGTAGAGTGGATCTTTAGTAGAGTGGAGTTTCGGCCTCGAGTGGGTCGTCTTCGTAGAGTGGGGTTTCAGCCAAAGAGGGGCTCAGATTGGTGTCGTTTTGGTTTTGGCCAGTTCGGCCTTATGACTTTGTTTCTTCCAGAGGGTCTCTTATGTGGTTTGGACTTCCGCATTGAGGGGCTCGGCTAATGGGGACTCACAGAGTGGTGCTTCGTAGCATGGGTCTTCATAGAGTGGGGCTTCGACCATGAGTTGGTCGTCGACGTGGTAGCTGGTTTCGGTAGTTCCGTGTTGGGGTGTCTTGACGATTTCTTATTTATGTTGTGACATGTACTGTAACTTTTCTTATTGGGCTGTCGCCTGTAACCTTTTATAGTCTTTACATCATAGGGCATGTCCTATGATGTCTTTGCTATTTCTATTGGGTTTCTCCCATGCGGTTTTGTAATCCCCCATTTTATTTATTTCAGTCTAAATTTAGCACAAAAAAATATATTAATGGCAATCCTTTCTATATTTTTTCTGAGAAGCTCAAAATAACAAAGAAAGTGCTGATATCCTTGAACAGATCTGCTGGTAACCTCACTTCTTCTGTCACTATTGTGACGCCCCCAAAATAGGTATACATCACCCATCTTGAGTAACCAAATACATGGTACAAAATTCAAGTACAACTTAATTATACAACAGTCGTGTAAAATACCATAAAACATAATCTAAGAGTTTTTAATAAGAATATTGTCATCTAGACAATATCCACACTCAATGGAGTCCTCGTTACATTTATTGTCACACTATTTAACAGAATAGTGAGGATTACTAATGCTATCATCTGGACCGTCACTCCGTTCCCCCTTAGTCCCGGCTACGTTCTCATTTCCTGAAGAGAACAGTGAAAGAAAGGGTGAGCTCAACTAGCCCAGTAAAAAATATTATGACTAAGATAATGCAGAATAAATTATTATTAGCCTTCAACAGTGTTAAACTAATAAAATATAATAAACATCAAGTTTAACTGCAGCGGAACAAGCAATCCATTAGAAGAGTCAAGTAGAGAATAAAATCTACTATCTTCTATGATTTAAAAGGTTTTTCATCATTTTTATCGCTGAGACTCATCTTAATAAATAAATCACATCATCCCTGCACTACGGCCAAGGGTATTCATTAGTATCACGACCATAAATTATCCATGCACTACGGGCCAAGGATATTCATGTATTCATCAATGGTCATGGCCATGCCTACAACTGTCCATCAATGCACCACGGCCAATGAGAACTTTTACCACATCATTTGTAACATTACGGTCATGATTATACCGAATAATCCCTGGTCATAATCATACCAAGTCCATCTATGCACTACAGGCCACAGATGACTATCAATATATTATAAACACGAGGATGATGACAATGATATAAGAATTCAATAAAAACAAGTTCAAGGATAAATTTGTAAAGATTTATAATTTAATTTATCAAGAAATCAATAACGTCCAAATTGTCAACATGATACTACTTTGTGGAGTAAAATTCAAGAATGCTTAGAAGAATATTCCCAATAAAAGATACTGGATGAAGTGCAAATATCAAGGATATTCCACTAATTTCATAGAGTATAGAAGCCAAAACTTTAATCAACTGAGTATAATAGAATATATGAAACCGCAAATGGATTTTTGTTGCCATGCGATAATCCACGTAGACAGATTATTCCAACAGAATAATAAAGAATGGAACAAGGTCATGCGTAATCCGCACAGACAGGATGATCCCACAGAATAATAAAGAATGGAACCAGGTCATGCGTAATTCGCACAGACAGGATGTTCCAACATAATAATAAAGAATGGAATAACAACAGAATTCACCAGGCATGCGATAGACCGCACAAACAGGTTATTCCAACAGAATAATAAAGAATGGAATAACAGAAGAATTTCACCATGTATGCGGTACTTCGTATAGACAGGTTATTCCAACATAATAATAAAGAATGGAATAACAACCCTTATGAGTATTGAAAGAAAATAACTCTCTTCATGAATACGAAAGAATAATACCCCTTACCTTAGAAAAACTGGATACTGGAATAGTGAGGTAGCAGACTTCTCTTCTTCTTTCTCTCTATAATTTCTCTCTATAATAATTGCTCTAAAGCTTTTGTGAATTGGTGAGAAATGAATGAAGAATGAGCTTCTATTTATAGGAAAATATAGTTTCGATAATTGCACGTTTTGGGGCTTGAAATATTACAGTATAATACATTCCTCTTTTTCTTCATTTTTAATTTAGTCCTGCAAGTATTATCAAACTTGCACCACCTCCCCTAATAGTAAATAATGTGAATTAATAGTTCATTCATGTGACTCAATAGTATAATCATGTGAAAAAATTAATTATAGTATAGTACCTTCAACTATACCTCCATTTTTTATTTAGTCATGCAAGTATTATCAATCTTGCACCACCTCCCCTAATAGTACATGAATGTGAATCAATAGTATACACATGTGAACAAATAGTTATAAGAATGTGAAATAATAGCAATTAATTGCTCATTTATCCGATTAATTACCCTATTGGTCAATATAACCTCCAGACATCAATTATTATCGAAATAAATGTCGATTTCCACTAACACTATTAATCCCAACACAATGGAGTTATCAATTTCATCTTTTAATCAACTTAACTTATTCATCATTAATATTATAACTCACAATATTTAACAACCAGGTCGTTCCCATGAAAGAGGAGGCTTTCCGATAAGGATTTCTCCTTATTGGCGCGCAATTAGGTGACCAAACCTCTCCTTGACAGAACTTCTAAACATTATCAATATTGCAAATAATAATATGAATAACTTTGTCGTCTCAATTATTGATTTAATAATAATAAATATTATGCAGATGATACTGTGACAATAATTAAATCAATAATATGAGAGATATGATGCAACAATTACTATAGCAATAATTGAGTATAACTAAGTGACTTCTAACGTAAGCATCAATAATCAATATCGTGTGCTATTATGCAACCACGCGTATTACTGTACTTTTACTACCGGGTAGTTCAACACTTTTAACGGTAACACTTTCGTCGTTATTTTTATAAAAAGATAATTCTGTCGTTTTCTAATTACGACAATACTTCCGTTGTGGGGTCCACCAACGATTGTGCCGTCGTACGAATATTTCCTGTTAAAACGAATATTTCCCGACCAATCGAATATTATATAACCACTTTCTTACTTTGCAAAATTTTTAAATATTACCCACAACTATAACATTATATCAAATCCACACCATAATATTCAAAATATATTTCGAGAAAATTATTCTTATTCATAAAAGTTGGGGTCTTACAACCTCCCCTTCTTATGAAATTTCGTCCTCGAAATTAGGGTACGTACCTGGTATATTGAAGAGGTGAGGATACCTTGATTTCATTTCAGATTCTAACTCCCAGGTCATTTCCTCAACATCGTGGTTTCTCCACAAAACTTTGACTTGATGTATAACTTTAGAGCGTAGAATATGATCCTTCTTATCCAAGATTTTAACCGGTAACTCTTCATACATTAAATCTTCCTCTATCTCGTCTGGTTGTAATTCAATAATGTGGTTCGGGTCTTTCACATATTTACGTAACATAGATATGTGAAAAACGTTATGAACATGAGACATACTTGGCGGTAAGGCGAGTCTATAGGCCACAGTTCCTACTCGATCGAGGATTTAAAAATGGGTCAATAAATCGAGGGTTAAGCTTTCCTCTCTTTCTAAATCTCGTAACTCCCTTCCATGGAGCAACACGTAACAAAACATGATCTCCAATATCGAATTCCACGTCCCTTCGATGAAGATCAGCATAACTCTTTTGTCGATCTTGTGAGGTTTTTATACGTTGTCGGATCGTTTGAATCTTTTCCGTAGTCATACGTACCAACTCCGGTCCCAACAACGTTGCTTCACCCACCTCATCCCAGCATACTGGAGAACGACACTTTCTTCCATACACGCCTCAAATGGAGCCATGCCAATACTTGTTTGATAACTGTTGTTGTAGGAAAACTCCACCAATGGTAAGAACTTGTCCCAACTTCCTTTGAAGTCAAGGACACAGAGTCTTAATAAATCTTCAAGAGTTTGAATAGTCCTCTCCGACTGCCCGTCCGTCTGAGGATGATATGCCGAGCTAAATCGTAAATCCGTGCCCATAGATTTTTGCAAACTAACCCAAAATCTTGAAGTGAATCTTGGGTCTCGATCAGAAACTATGGATACCGGTATAAACATGTAGTCTTACAATCTCGTTTATGTACATACGAGCAAGACGTTCAAGTGTATCAGTTTCTCGTATAGGTAGGAAATGAGTAGACTTAGTCAATATATCAACAATGACCCAAATTGCATCTATACCTTGAGAAACCTTGGGAAGACCAGTAACGAAATCCATGGTAATGTGCTCCCACTTCCATTCTGGAATTTCAAGTGGTTGCAATGGACATTTTGGTACTTGATGCTCTACCTTGGCTCATTGACAAGTTAAACATCTTGAGATAAACTCTGATCTCTCTCTTCATATTGCTCCACCAAAATGTATGTCAAAGATCACGATACATTTTGGTACTCCCAGGATGGATTACAAACGGTGTGTTGTGCGCCTCCATTATGATTTTATACTTTAAATCAGGGTTAGTGTGACACCCCCAAATTCGGGTACTTCAATTCCACGGGATTTGGTGTTCACTGTACAAATATCATCTATCTATCTACCCATAATAAATGCAAGCCATGCAATAGATGGAATAAAAGTCTTCCCCTTAAGGGTTACAACATCTGAATAATAATAATACAATCCCAGGTTAAACTAACCTTAAACATCTGTGCGGAATCATAAACAAATAAGTCTTAAATCAAGTCTTAAACAAAATACATCATCAAATAAACAACAAGTCTTCATCACTTGTTAACCTTGCCCTTGCCTTTACTAGTGGAAGGTTCATCAGTTCTTTCGTTCTTAACTGCAATGTTATTATTAAGCAAGAGTGAGCACTATTGCCCACAAGTATAATAATGAAATAACAGTATAATAACATCGCGAATAAATCAAAGACATCTGAATAAAAAATCAACTTTTGAATCAAGAATGAATAACAAGAATCAAAAGAATTTCTGAGGGTCATAAGACCTTGAAACTATGTCCTAGGTTATCAAGGGTTATACTTGAAACCTTTAACAGTCATAAGACTATGGACCTTTCTTCTCGTACTTAGGGGGATCAGCCCTTAGTACCATACTGTGCACAATATCTTAACGCTAACGCATAAGTAAATCCCTTTACAGGGTTGTTCATCTCAGTTTGACATTCGAATCCGCACCAAAGGAAGTTGGTTTGGATAATTCAATAAGGGTTCTGAATTTAGAACGTTCATCAACTAAGGACTAGTTGAATTCAATAAAGTTCACTAGTCTAATAAGGTTCAACAATAATGATATTCAATTCGAATAATAATCTCAAGAAGTATACAATAGAACAATTATTGTATAACTGAATCATGCTTTGAAAAGATAATAAATCTTTAATATAACATTCGAACTTGAATAATAGTAATGATAATTTACTCGAGGTAAATAATAAACTTGAACAATAATGACATGTAGGTTAGGAAACTTGCCTCGTGCGTAGGCTAAACGATTACTACTTCCGTTCACCACAAATCCTACACACATACCATATGTATTCACGACATTCATTAGTTATATTTCCACTAATATTTAGTATAAACTCTACTTTATTTAACAAATCATTACCCTTCTAATTTAATTACTTAATTAAATTAGAATATTTTCATTCTCTTACTATTATTACACTCGAATAAATTATTTCATAATAATTTCCATCAAATATTTATTTTATTCCATAAAAATCTCAATTAAAATATTTACTTTATTTTATAAATATTTTAATAATAATTTTCATCGAATATTTATTTATTCCATAAATATCTCAATTAAAATATTAATTTATTTTATAAATATTTTAATAATAATTTTCATCAAATATTTATTTTATTTCATAATGTCTCAATTAAAATATTTAATTTATTTTATAAATATTTTAATAATAATTTTCATCGAATATTTATTTTATTCCATAAATATCTCAATTAAAATATTTAATTTATTTTATAAATATTTTAATAATAATTTTCATCGAATATTTATTTTTTATTTTTATTTATTTATTTATTTATTAATTTTTTACCGCCGGGGCTAGGGAATGTAGTTTGGTACGCCCGCCGGGGGCGGGGTTACCCAGGCTCATTTTCTGCAGTTTTTGCAGTTCTGCAGTTGCGAACATAACAAGGCCAAATTAGGCCAAAAATCAATCACAGGTAAAATTATACATGAATATGGCCATAACTTCCAATTAGTATTTTTACACGAATTTAGACTTACCCAATCATTGTAATACATATATAATCATTACTTAACCCATCTAGCATGATTTTTAACAAGTTACAACACATAATTTACAAAATCAACACATTTACTTCCACTGTTCTTGATGTTCTTGAAGTTTTAAAAATAAAACATGAAAATTGTCACTACGAATTCGTTATAACACGAATCCGTTCAATTAAAGTTTGGTCTCTTCATATTAACATGTATAATAATATACGAGTATAAATTTTAGGAATAATATTAGATCAACACATGAAATATCACGTATAAGGCCATATGGCCAAAACCCAAACTCTGTAAATTTTTGAAATAACAATACATCGTATTATGAAACAGATGATATGGTTTGTGGAATATATATAATTAAATACAATATGGTAACATTTAACACATATACAACACATAATCCATACCCTTATAAATACAGAGACTTTATAGAAAACTGAAAGCCATTTTCATAAAACTTAAACAACGTAACTTTAAAAATTTGGGAAGGAGGAGATTACCCTGAGTGTAAGGTATAGATTAGTAGGGAATAAATTTCTTCTCAACTCTTCTTCAACCAAAATTCTCTCAACACTTCTCAACTCTCTCTGAAACTCTCTCTGGTTCTACTTTTCTAGACTTAGGAAAAAATGAAGAAAGAAAAGAAGACGTCGATATAATAAAAGAACTGACGCACTGAGTGGTCAGTTAACCCAATAATGGGTAACTGCTCCAACTCCCATAGGGCCTTGTTTGGCTGGCAAAATAGATTTAAAACCATTTAATTTAATAAAGCTTTATCATATAGTTAATAAATGTCACACTCCTTTAAAAAAATAAATTAATATCTTATTTAATTTACTTTAATTAAAATCTAATAATTTCTCATAAATTCACATAGTCACATAATTAATTTTCTCATTAATTATAAAATAATATTAGGCTTGTTAAATATTTCTTTTAATTTAATAAACTCACATAATTGCATACTTGAATAATAATTATTCTCCACATTAATTTAATAAATATAACACATATCATTAAATTAATCTATCATAATTGCATCAATTAATTATTAAATCTAATAATTAAATCCTCGAAAATATTTATTTAATTCAATAAATATTAAAAATTAATTTAAAAATTACGGTTGTCATATCTTTCCTCTCTTAAAAGGATTCTGTCCCCAGAATCACAACTCAAAAATTTTCCCGTTACATTCTCCCCCCTTACAAAGATTATGTCCCCAGAATCACATATAAATCTAAGTAATAAATGAGGATAATTCTTCATCATATTCTCTTCGAGTTCCCACGTAGCTTCTTCAGCGTTGTGGTTCCTCCAAATTACCTTAACAGAAGGTATTACTTTATTTCTCAGAACTTGTTCTTTCCCGGTCGACAATTTGAACAGGAATTTCTTCGTAAGATAAGTCTTTGTCAAAATGTCGGGTTCAAATTCAATCACGTGCTTGTAATCGGGTTTGTAGGTCGTAGGCTGAGACATGGAAAACATTGTGGACATTCTCTAGAGATGGAGGTAAGGCTACCTCATAAGCAACTTCTCCGACCCTTCTCAGAACTTCAAAGGGTCCGATGAATCTTGGGCTCAATTTTCCCTTTCTTTCCGAATCTGATCTTTCCTTTCCAAGGAGACCTTTAAGAACACATAACTACCTATTCGAACTCAACATTCTTACGGTGTGAATCACGTATTTCTTCTGTCTATCTTGAGCTGCTGTCAATCTTGCTCGAATCACCTTAACTATCTCTGCTGTTTGTTGTACCAATTCCGGGCCTAGTAGTTGTCTTTCGCCAACTTCATCCCAATATAGTGGAGTTCGCACTTTCTGCCGTATAACGCTTCATAGGGTGGCATTCCAATACTAGCGTGATAACTGTTGTGTAACCGAACTCTACTAATGGTAGGTGATGATCCCAATTTCCTTTAAAGTCCATCACACAGGCTCTTAGCATATCTTCTAATGTCTGAATCGTTTCTCTCACTCTGTCCGTCTGTTTGAGGGTGGTAAGCTGTACTCATTCACAATTGCGTACCCATGCATTCCTGAAGACGTTTTCAGAAATTTGATGTGAAGCGCGGATCCCTATCTGAAATAATTGATACTGGAACTCCGTGCCTCGAAACAATCTCTTTTACGTATAGCCTCGCCAACTGATCTAAGTTGAATCTTATTTTGATCGGAAGGAAGTGTACAGATTTCGTCAGTCGGTCAACGATAACCCCATACTGCGTTGTAGCCTTTCTGAGTCGTCGAAGGCCAACCATGAAGTCCATTGTAATATGGTCCCATTTCCACTCTGGGATCTCTAACGGTTGTAACAATCCACTCGGTCTCTGATGTTCCGCTTTCACTTTCTGACAGGTCAGACACTTGGCAACACATTCTGCAACATCACGCTTCGAATTTGGCACCAGAAATGTTGTCTAAGATCTTGGTACATCTTGGTACTACAGGGTGAATCGAATATCGTGAACTATGAGCCTCGCTTAAAATATCTTCCTTAATCTCTTGAACTGGCGGTACCCAAATTCTATTATCAATCTCAGTATTCCTCCTTATCCATCTTAAATCTTGGTTCGGTTCCTTCAAATATCTTCTTCGTCACATTTTTACATTCTTTGTCCTGAAGCTGAGCCTCCTTAACTTTATCCAGTAGGGTTATACCAGATTGCATCTGAAATTTTTCTCATCAATCTCCATAGGATACTTCACTTCCCTTCCAGTTTCTCCATTTCTGCAATTAGCTCGTCCTGAGCAGTCATCATCAACTTCTCCCGACCCTTTCTACTTAAGGCATCGGCAACGACATTCGCCTTAACCGGATGGTATAAAATCTCACAGTCGTAGTCCTTAATTAACTCCAACACACTTCTTTGCGCATATTCAATCCTTCTGTGTGAAAATATATTTAGACTCTTATGGTCCGTATACATTTCACACTTCTTCCCAGTAGAGATAGTGCATCCAAATTTTTCAAAGCAAAACAACTGCAGCTAACTCCAAGTCATGGGTCGATATCCCTTCTCGTAATCCTTCAAATTGTCGTGATGCATACGCAATGACTTTGCCATTTTGCATCAGCACACCAGCCAAGTCCTTTAGCGATGCATCACTATAAACAACAAAATTTCATGTATCATCCGGAAGAGAAACACAGGGGCCGTACTCAAC